>CABHPQ010174472.1:0-40085 GCA_902168405.1 Peromyscus aztecus
GAGTCTGGAAGTCTTCATGCTGTGCCTCTCTTCTGGGAAACGCTCTGTACCCGGATGCTTGTATCTGCAGAAACGTCTGTGTCAACTCTCACGCCGCCAGAATTAGATCATTAAGCACACTATTAGCGACGGCTCTCTCTTTTGATTTTCATGTTAAGACTCGTCCCAGGCTCGTGGAATTAATTTTATCAATGACATAGAAAATGGTTATTTTAATCCGAGTCTTGCCTCGGCATCAGTACCATGTTTTGCCCCAGGATTTTCCCCTAATGACTTTCGCCAGCTTGAATTAGCTTGATGTATCATTAATGCATACAAATGGCTTTTATTTTTGTTCATAATCTGTTCATAATGCTGTGGCGCTCTGCTCTTGCTAATGTTTTTAAAATGATTGAACAGTGATGTGCTTTTTGACCTATTTAGCCCCTGCTTGGAGGCGCTGATCAAAAGAATAAGGAGATGTCACTTCACTAGGGCAGTCAGGAGCGGTGACAGTCTGTAGCTGATGCGTCCCACTCGTTTGAAGTCTCGGGGTTGGCTAACTCTTCTACCCCTCTGCCCTGGATAATCTTCATTCATTATGGCACTGTCTACAAATGCGTGGTCGGCAGCGCTCCGCTCCCCCAGTTCATAGAGGAGGAGGAGATGTGGTCCTCACGATACTGACCTTGTAAGGTGGGAAGTGTTCATCATGACAGTTTCTCCTGTGACACAAACAGAGTGATCCCGGCCAGGTCTTGGCTCCAAAAGTTGGAGAGCTTGGAGTAGATGACTGGTGTCCCCAGAAGATGAGCTCTGGATACTGGGGTTAGGGTGCCTATTTAGGGTAGAACCATTTGTGCAGTATACAAACAACTATCCTGTCTTCCCTGATTCAGGCAAAGTAAACCATGAGGAGTAGATTACATACTCATTTGTTATACTGTAAAGCTCCGGGCAGGAGAATAAGGAGAGATGGTTCATTGTCCCCAGAGACATAAACCACAAGGGGTGTGAGATAGATGAGTCATGGAAGTGGAAACCTACATCATGGGCATGAGGCTCAGTGGCAGCTCCTTCTGAGGCATGGTGTGTATGCAGGTGCGTGACCTGCTTGACAGACAAGGTGCTTTCCCACGCTGTGATTGCTGGCCTTTGCCCTGGTTCCTTGGGTGGGCAGGACAGCTGTTGGTCTCCTCGTAGACTCGGTTGTTTTCCTGCTTTGTTAGTTTCTTTGCAGACTCAGTGCTTTGGTTCATGGCATTCTTTACCAGATGGCTCTCCTCCTACCACAAAAGCCCTCAGAAGTGAGAACTGAGGACTTGTGGAATTATAGACTTGCATAATTTTAGGTCCTGTTTTGTTTTCCTGAGACAGGTCTCACTCTCTAGTCCATGCTGGCCATGTTCTCATTCTGTAGTCCAGGCTAGCTTTGAACTTCATCCTTCCCATTTCAGCCCTGTGAGCATTGGGATCACAGGCTTGAGCCACTGGTCCTTGGTATCCAGCAGCCATCTGGGAGCCTGTGCACATCCGGGTTTCCCCCGGTAACTGTCTCTCTGTGCATCTGTCCACATTGTTTGTCTTCACAGAAAACCTTCATCGGATTATAGACAAAAAGATAAATCAAGTACTGTTTTACATAGGTCTTCTTGTAATGAGAAAATCAGTTCATTTCCCACCACCAGTTGTGTTTGTAAGAGGCGGCAGTCAGTGTCTCAGGTGGGAAAGGTGTGTGTGACACACAGCGACCTCCTGTTCCTACAGGTGTGCACGCACTCAGGGCTGCTCCCCAGGCCTGCATATAGCTGGGAGCCCCCAGAAGTGGCATGCCTCCTCCAGCTCTCCCCACCCCTCTGGAGGAGGTAGGAGAAGCAGAGCCCCAGAGACCGTGCTTTCTGTGTTGACTCCAGCAGCCTCGGAACCACTTCCTTTCCATGCACACAGCCAGCCAGAGAAGTGCTGGGGCAGCCTCGGCCTTAGCCACGTGGCCCTGACAGTGGCCATGACTGTGGCCTCACTCTCTCCTCCTGCTGCCCACAGCTCTGTTGCCCAGACACTAAAGCATCTCCCCTCCCCCACCATCCAGCTGTACCTTACCCTTCCATCTTTGGGACATCTGTCTCCAGCAAGTCATTGCAGTGAAGAGTAAAGACTTGAAAATCATTTATTATTGTTATTGTGGGCAGGCGGAGTGGGGAGGGAGAGAGCTGGTCAGGAGACACATGCTGAGATACATATATGGAGGGTGGAGGACAGCTTTCCATGGGTTCTGAGAATCAAATTCAGGTTGTCAAGCTTATACAGCAGCTGTTTTTATGTGCTGAGCCCCAGATGAAAAGACTCATTCCATGGCCACCTGGGGCACAGGGGCTCCCTTCCCAGAAGGGAACAGCAGGGAGTGCATGTGGATGATGCCTCACTTTGCACCTGTCTCCTCCAGGTCCCACCCTTGTCTCAGTCCCAGCTTCCCGTGGGTGCTGGCCCCTTCACCAAGAACACGTCCCTGGTAACTTATGTTCAAACCGAGGTTTTGCTCAGTGGGAGTCGCCCAGGCTTCCTGGGGCATTTTCAGCCCAGAGCACAGCCATCCTGTCATGACTGCTGTGGGGGGTGCCGCAGCCCTGCACCGGGTCACCTCCCCTCCCCCTGCTGTCTGCCTGTGCTTCAGGTGCACATTGTGAGTGCGTTCTGGTCTCACATCTCGGGGAGCCCCTTAGATTTCATTTTGGGTCAATAGTGAGATTGACTACTAGCTACTGTGCTAGGAAACGCCCCCGTCTTTGCACCAAGAGTTTGTATTGTGCAAATCACAGTAGTGTTTACTGTGTGAATTCACTTGTTGCCTGACTTACGGTGGCTTTTAGAGGTCAGGGACCCAAGGCCTTGTTTGGCTTCACCCCTCCCTCTTAGGTGAGCAGGGTCCATCCTGTTGGGGGGTGCATGCTCAGCAGAGCAGGCACATTCAGCTCTCAGTGTTACCGTGGTTTTAAGTGTCCTGCTGAAAGCCCTTGATTGTGTGTGTATTTACTTACTTAGTGCTGGAGCTCAAACCCAGGTCCTCTGACAACCTAGGCAAGCACATTACCAGAACCATGTTAGCATACTGTGGTTAAGATCTTACCTGATAATGAACCAGAATGCTTCAGGTTCTTGGAGTTTCATAGAGTCGGCATATTTTAACACGCCGAGTTCTTAGACTAACTGACTGTAGCCAGCATGCAGACTATTTCCACCTGTCCACACAGGCAATTTCTTCACAGACTCTACAAGGTATGCAGGTAGGGGCCAGTGCTTTTGTAGTGTAGAGAGCTGCCACTAGGGGGTGCCAGAAGCACGTACACAGAATATTCTCATTTTGGATTTTCTTCTGCTGTCATGGTGGGAAATACTGACATGTTTTTAAAAGTCGGGCTTTAGGGGCTGGAGGGATGGCTTGGCGAGGAAAGGGGCTTGCAGCACAGACTTGACCTAAGAATCTTGAGTCTGATCCCCGGAGCCCACCTGAAGGAGGAAGGAGAGAATCAACTCTGCAGAGTTGTCCTCGGGCCTCCACACATGTGCTGTGGTGCATGCACACACCTGTCCACACTCACATGCCGTGATCATCAAGTTTAAAACTTTAAAGTCACACTCAAGCAGCAGCAGAGATCCTAGAGCCTCGCTGGCCCGGCTTCTGGTTTGGCAGGTGTTCGGGAGTGAGATGATACGCAGAGGCAGCCCTTCCAGCAGGCAGCCAGCTCAGCGGTTGTAGAGTACCACTTGCAGAACGGGGTAGGTTTTAAAAGCCTGCCGTGTGGATAGCAACTGAGTCACCTGCCGCCTCACGCTTTGCCACTGGCCGCTGGGAAACCGCCATCAGAGGCAGCCTGGTGGGCACGTTTTTTTGGCCCTGGGAGACCGAAGACTTTACTCTCTGCTGATGTCATCACATCCTTAGAGCTTTCAAAGTTGAAATTCACATTTATTTCTAGGAAAATAGATTTCTGTAGATTTGTGTGTATTTTGTATCTGCTTGGAAACATTTTAGCATTTTTTCAATTAAAATACTTTAGGAACAATAATCAATGAAGATGCCAATAAAAATGGTCTATGAACCCTTCCATTAGATACAACATTTTATTTTAGTTTTTTTGAGATAGATTTCCTGTCTCCCAGGCTGGCCTCAACTCTGTACTGCCTCTGCCTCCTGACTGCCTCCACACCTGGTGTACGTGGTTCTGGGTTTGAACCCAGAGCTTTATGCATGCCACACGAGTACTTTAAAAACTGAACTGCGGTCCTAGCCTAACATTTTATGATTAGACTTCTATTCAATTTCTAAAGCTTTTAAAACAAAATTGGAGGTGCTAGAGAGATGGCCCACCAGTTAGGAGCACTTGGTGCTCTTTCAGAGGACCAGAGTTCGCTTCCCACCACCCACACTGGATGGTTTTCAATTGCCCCTGGATGGACTTTCTTGGCTGTCTGTGAACCTCTTTAGAGAAGGCCGCCTCTGTCGCCAGGACCCCTCCTCCCTACTGGGGCACAGTCACCTACCATCCAGGCTTACACTTGGTACTCATTTGCGTGAAGCTGCCATGGCCGCCTTAATCCAAGAGGCCAGGTGCAGCTGGCCTGGCCCCACACACAGCAGATGCTAGGACCAGCTCGGAGCCTCCTTTCCAGAATCTTTTGGCTGCCCAGATCCCCTTCTGCTTCCTCCACTGTTGGAAGCACTGAAGAGAAATGATTGGGCTGTGTTCATCTTAGCCCAGCTGGTCGTGTCCTCTCGTTAGCGCTTACATGAGCGGCTCTGCTGCAGACGGTCTGAGGAAATAGCAGGTGCAGAGCCACCACAGAGAGGCGGTGTGCAGCTGGGAGAGTCCTTCCTGGCTCCTTCTCCCCATGTCCACACTTGCTGTCCTGTTGGAGCCCAGGGCAGCTCGTGTTCAGATGAGAAGCACACGCACCCCCCCCCCCAGCAGCAGACTGCAGCGCCCTGCACCGGTACCTACTCTGTCTTCTACCGCAGGAGAGAGTGTGGCACCTGTACTTACCTCCTGCCACGTCTCAGACCTGATCCTAGCCTAGTACTCTTTGATGTGGTCTTGGCCTCACCAACTGGGACACATACACCTTTTCTGAGTGTGGCCTAGTGGTCATGCAAGAAGTGTCCTTGGGCAGGGTGTTTGTTCTGCCCAAGGCAGTGGTGCTGGGATGCCCGAGGCCTGGTGGATTCCCTTGAAGTACAGAGCTGGAACAGCCAGGGAAAACATTTATATTTGTCGCACATGGGTGGTGGGTTTGTGGGTGCCCATCCTCATTATACCCTCTGCCTTCCCACTGTGGTTCACCAGGGTTCTCGGGGTTCTTCCAGCTCAGACTTGTGTGCTGGGCCAGGGTTTGGGTGTCTCAGTGACTCTGGGTACGTCGTTCCCCCAAGGAATAGTAGCTTCCTGTTCTGAGACCTGAGACCACTAGGCAGCTCTGACTCCATTTTCCTCTTCCACCCTGTGTGGATTCACACATTTAATCTTGAGCTTTCTTCTTCAGCTTTCTTCCCACCCCTCCAGAGGGCTTTGTAACACACGTGTAATCAGAGGGTACCTTCTGGATGGAGGCCAGTCCTGTAGTCCCGAGAGTCCGCATGCTCTAGCCCCACATCCCACTGCTCCATCACGCTTGGTGAAGCTGTGTTTCATCTTTCTGAATCTTCTCCCCCCCAGTCTTGCTTGCTCTTGCCCCTGGCAGGTTCCAGCAGAGTACTGGGGTCTTACAAAAATGTCTGCCATGTTTCTACCTGCGTCAGGTCTCGTATCTGCAGCCAGGGTTGCTGAGCGGGACAAGGTCCAAGCTCCTACTCAGGAGGCCATGATGTACTTGGTACAGCACTTGCTGAAGCCTAGAGTGGGTGCTAATGGAGGGAAAGGGTGATGGCAGCTGCCTTCCTGGTGTGTCTGCAGGGACCACGTTTGTTCTGTATCCCATGCCACATCGTCACTGCCAGCCTGTGTGTCCCGTCTGTCAGTGGATACAGATAGTGTGTGTGTACCTCTCAGTAAGGAAACTGAGGCATTGGACGGTCAGGTACCTGCTGGAGTTCATACTGGTCATAAATTGCCACACTGACAGTTCTGTGTCCAGGATCCTCTGTTGCACTAGCCACTGTTGTTGGGCGGCCTCTAACTTATGTATTCACTGAAAACTCCACTAGTCAGAGAAGCGTCTCAGTGGCTGGAGAAATCATAGCTTCTTGAAGATGATTTGTAGCCGTTCTGGGTGTGGAGTGCTGTGGATTTCAGAGGACAGCTGTCCTAAGCCATTGGTCACACACTGTCAGCTCCAGCAAGGTGGTAGCGTTTGGTTTGGGGCTTGTCTTGGCCTGACTTTGCTTCTGCCTTTTGTCTCAGCTTGTTCACTGTGATGCCTCCTCTGGGGCTGTCAGAACAGCCCTCTTCGCTCCTGGGTGAAGTCAAGTGCAGGCCACTAGGCGGCAGCGCTGTCACAGCCAGGGCCGCCCTTTGCTTAGCCTTTCAGACTTGCCGCCATGCGTGGGTTCAGGTGTGATCAGCAGAAACCTGCCTGCCTGCCTTGTGGGCCGAGGGTGGTGGCAGGTTCCTGTGCTGCCTCCGTTTTGATTTGAAAGATACAGTTAATTAGGCCAGGCACACGGGGGATGTGGTGTGCTAGGAACCTGGAAGCTCACACCCGAGGCCCGAGTGCCTTTCCTTGCAGTGGCGGCCCGCCGCCTTAGCTGCTCAGCTCAGCAGTGAGATAGCAGAATGTTTGTGTTCTGAATGAAGTTTGCACTCGGGAGCTGCACACCCACAGCCCGCATCTTATTACAGGATTAGAGAAAATATGTGAAAACTGTTCAGTTGGGACTCTGAGTAATGGCCTCTGTAGGAGCCCCTCCCACAGCCATTTCTGCTGCCTCTGGATCTGCTTGTGTTCCGTTTTATCCTGAGAAAAAACCAGTTTGTTGGTCTTCTACTCTTTCCCCCCCTTTAAAGCTTAAAAAATGTTGAGGGATTTAGCTTTTAAAAAATTAATAGCTATGGGTAACTGCAAGAGATATTATTGGCAGATGCAGCAAAAATATTTCTACAGAAAATTGGATTTTGCACATAAAACTTAGTCATACTAATAAAGACACGTCATTACCAGTTTTAAGCCAAATAAACAAACTCAAAAAGACCTGCTGTCAGTGTGATTCTTGGAGGCCTTTTCTTTTTCTGAGGTCTGTAAATCAGCTTTAGTGTGGTGATGGTGCCTCGGATTTGGTCCAATCATTCCTGCCTCTTCCGATGCTGGGTAGAGTCACCAAGGGCTGAGTAATTTACAGTCCTGTAGCAAGGTATGTTTATATTTAAGCTGTGCGACGGGGTAGCTAATGAGAAAGATAAGAAATTTATCGTCCCTCGTGATTGATAGGATTCCTGCCTCTGCTTTAATTGAAGTCTGAGTGATCACAGCTGTGACTGAAGTTGAGGGAAAATGGCTTGGAGTGAAGGGGAACTTTCAAATTTGTTTCTCCGTGTTTCAAAGGTGGTTCTCCCGCTGTGGGGATGGTTGGTGGTAGAAGCAGCCAGTACTGACCAGGGCTTAGGTAATGACACTGGGATAATTATGGTATTTGCCCTGTAACTTCTCCACGGAAGGTGGTTTATAAGTGCAGGGGAAAAGATTAAATACTGTGAGCTTTTTTAATGGCTTTAAATTTTTACATGTATAATGATAAAATTCTCCACAGCTAGTCTTTGCTAAATATTCTCTGGGCTATTATTTAAGACAGTTAAAAAAAAAAAAAAAAAAAAGGTGGGGGGGGTGCTCAGACTGATAATGTCAGAGGCAAGCCTGCTGTATTAGTCACTGACTTCACATCCCTCGATGGCACTAGCCTGGCCGTGTCTGTAGTAATCTCACAGACCTGCCTCTGCCTGTCATTTTTTAAAGGTACCATTCGTGTTGAAGCTCAGTCTTGTGAAAATGTCTAAATTTTCCCATTAAGTGCTTAAAAAGTAATAAAACTAAAGTCATTAGACTTCACTCGTCAGAGCGTTATCAGGAGAAATATTCTCCAGTGCAATAAATCTGAACAAGGGTTCGACATTCATGTCCCTCGGACTCATTCCCTGGAAATGGACGTTTGAAGGTAAATTGCTTAAGTAGGGCAGTTTAAATTTTTAATACAATCTTATTGTAACTGTTAGCAAATGATTGAGGTGCAAAGGAGCCTTATATGTTTTGTGAGATTGATAATGAATGCTCTATGGTGCCTTTTCTATGCTGAATTATAGATGTTATGACAGTTAGATGCTTATGAGGGCCAAAAAGGCACACAGGAAGACTTGCACGTTTATTGGATCCTGAATGGTGCTTCCCAAAGGAAACCCTAGTTTGATTGGATGCCTGTCCCTCCCCAGCTGGCTTTGTCTTAGGCATCTAGAGGCTTTGACAAACCAGATGCTGCCCATCCCTTCTGTGGCCTGGAGAGGGTATGGTCCTCACGGTTGCCCAGCCAGTACAAGCAAGTTAAAAATACCGAAACATCATGTCATCCCCGCTCTCGGTGTGCTCTGGGGGAGCGAGCCATCTCTTCTAGCGGGATGTCTTCAGTCCACAAGGAGTTCAAGGAGGTGGAAAGGAATGCCTGCCGTTCCTGGCTGCGGTTCCCTTTCACCGAGGCCCAGTGCCGCTGGGCAACTTTTGGACTGTGTGCCCCTTTGCCGTGTTGGCCGTGAATTTGCTCTTTCCAAGCATAGACCTCCAGAGAAGTTGCAGGGACAGAGTGGCTCCTGACTTCAATAGACCATGGTTCGGAGCATGGCTGTATGGATATTTCCGTGTATTTGAAGGGGGGACAGGTGTGGCTACTCTGGTATCTACAATCGCCCCTTTTAATGCTTTTTTCATGAAAAGAGAAGTCTGTTTTAGAAACAGAGGCACACGATGCCTTTGTCACCTTTTCCCCATGCATTTTTGAGAAGGGACAGAAAGACCCCACTGGATGGCCAGTATCCTGAGCTTGACAGTGTGACCGACCGTTTGGCGCATTAAATTCCCCAGCTCTAATTTGCCTTTCACTTAGCGTGTCTCATCCACGGGCGGTTTTCTGAGTATCCTCACGCAGGGAGAGCATTACTTTCCAGTCACTGTCTCTGAGTCTGAGGCAGCGCCGAGGGTTTGGGTTAATAACCAGCACAAGCAGGCTCTTTTGACGCACTTGTGTTCAAGGTGATTTCCCAGAAGCCACATGGGAGAAGCTCGTGTGTAAAGAATTTGTTAGTATATAAAATGTCATGTGGTAGTAGGTCAACAATTCAGAGCAGGTACTGTCCCCAGCACCCATGTCACGTGGCTAGTGACTGCCTCACTCCAAGGAATCCAGCACCTTCCCTGGATTCTGAGAGTACATTCACATACACACACATTCCCACAAAGACACACACACACACACACACACACACACACACACGTAATTAAAAAAATCAAATTAAATAATTCTGTAAATTTTGATGTTCAGCTAAATAAATGAAAGAATTCCAACCCCCAAAGAAAAACCTGCCTTCTTTGAGTCACCTCATAAAAGTACTCTTTTCTTTGTAAATAACACCCCAGAATGGCAGAGAACAGCAGCCTGACCTGCTGATCTTCAACATCCAGCTTCGGGCCAGCCTAGAAATGTGCTGAAGTCTGTGTACGTGTGCTTGTGTTGGGAAGTAGCATAAGCATCACATGGGACAGCTCTCTGCACCCGCAGGCAGCAAATTGTCTATTCGTTCCTCTTTAGCTTTTAGCATTTTAAACCAGGAGATGGTGGTTTATGTTCTTGTACACATGTATGTTTATGTTGCAGTCTGGTGACCAGGCCTGAAAGTGTAAAGCTAGCCTCCACCACCACCACAGACTTTTAAGACCCTGTGTTTCCCTGGGGGCTCTAGCCCTGATGTTCCCACTTTTTTGTTGACAAAGAATTATCTCCTTAGGATAGATTAAAGCAAGAATTTTGAGTAGAAAGACAGTGAGTTGAGGAGAAATGGATTGACCTTTGGTCGACGAGCCTTCATAACCTTTTATTTATGGCTGCGGTGAAATGTTTGGAAGTGGACTGAAGCCTGCATGAGGCTTGATAGGTATCAGACAGTGTAGTGAGGGAGATGAAGGATGGATGCATAGGTATGCAGTAAAGGAGACATAGCAACACATTGCCACCATCAAGTCTACATGGGACAGAAATGCATGTTTATTGCACTATAAAAACTTGTATTATAAACATTTTAGGGACAACTCAACACAGTAGTCTATTTAAAATACCACCATAGCCATCCCATACAAAGACGGATTCATTTGTATTTATTATGAGATGTTTTCTCACAAGTAGAAGCGCACAGTATCATTAGCGCCCCTGCTTCTTCCGAGACATTGCTGAGTTAGAAGTACCGGTGACTCTGGAGGATGCTTGTCGATCGTACGAACTGCTGTGTTCCAGGAAGAGGTGCCTGGACTCTCTCGATGTTGCTAAACCACTGCAGATTATAGATTCACAATCAGTCAGCATTCTCTGCTGATCTCTAATTAACACTGAAGTATTATTAGTCACGAATGTGAAGTCTTGATCGGAGATGACCTCAGGTATTCTAAATGTAAATAAAATTAGATTTAGATCCCTTTTAATTACCTGAGGTGCTATGTGTAATTACAATGGCAGTTGATAAACTTAATTTCTCATTAAAGGAGAGAAATGTTGGAAAGTTTCTGCCCACTGTGTGCTTAACCCTTTGGCGGCTGCAGTGTATTCAGAAGAACTGTTGAGGCTTTTATGTTAATTCTGTAGAAGTTTACATCCTCTATTATATTAGGCTCTTTAGATTCATCACAGGCCTCCTCCCTTTTTAAGATTGTGTGTGTGTGTGTGTGTGTGTGTGTGTGTGTGTGTGTGTGTATACACTCATTCTCAGAGGACAACTTGCAGGAGTCCATTCTCTCCGTCTACCGTGTGAGTTCTGGAGATTGACCTCAGGTCATCAAGCTTGGCATCGAGTGTCTTTACCCACCGAACAGTCTTGTCACTTTTGACCTCATTCATTTACGTGGCCAGCATGCTGTAGGGTCCCAGAAGGCAAGCCCGCCCCATCAGGAATCCTGTGTGAGGCACTGGGAAGGGCAGGGCTCTGGGTAGTGCTGGCTGAGTAATAATAATTGATGTGTGTATGTGTGTGTGTTGGGGGAGGGGCTGCAGTGTCTTAATGCACAAAGCCATGCTGAAGACCGAGTAGAAATCTGTTCTGTCACCTCATCCTTCTCTCTAATCACATCACAATACATTGCATAATTCAACCTGTGTGTCACTGTCACTTGTCCCCAGACCTTCCGGCAAGGCCTCCTGGCTAACAGAGCTGGGAGGAGAGGCCTCATTTCTTCAAGTACATGCATGCACGCAGAGGCCAGAGACAGACAACTTGTGTGATTCCACTTTCTCCATCCACGGTGTGCATCCTGCGGATCAAACTCAGTTACCAGGCTCAGCAGCAGGTGCTTAGCTGCCGAGCCCCCTCACTTGCCCTGTCTTTTTCTGGAGAGTTGAAAGCTATCTGAAGATGGGTGCAGAGGTTGGAGACGGGGCTGAGTGCTTTCGCTCTCCGTTACCGTGGGTATCTTCGGAGATTAGGCCTTTGACTTCCCTTAGGACAACAGTAGTCAGAGGGGGTTAGCTCACTGAAGGGGAAACTGATGGTTGCACTGAACCTTGTCTGTTCAGGTCTTTTAGGTGGCAGAACTGCTGGCCTGCGTGCCGTGCCCTTATGTAGGGCTCTGCCTGTCACCTGAGCACAGCTGCCCTGGATTTCCTCACGTTGCTCTTTGAAATGTTGAGCTGTTGCCTTGGCATTAGTACTTTACCTGGTCATCTGCATGCCCTGGTGGGGTGTGTGTGTCTGTCTGTCTGTCTTTCTGTCTGTCTGTCTGTCTGTGTCTGTATATGCGTATGTGTGTGTCCGTCCTTACTCAGCCAGTCCTGACTGCCTTTCTGATCTCTAGCAGGCTGCTCATGGCGGCGATGCTCTTCACATCTTCCTTCTGGCTTTCCTTTATGTAACTGATAAGCGTGTGTTGGTGTATTTTGTGAGCACTTTGGTCTTCAGCGAGGTCTATACTTGTGGTTGGTGAGCTGGGAGTCTGCAGATTGAAGAATTCCCGGGGGAGACTCCGCTTCGGGGTGTCAGAAGCAGCTCTGCTCCAGGATCATCGCTTCTGTGTGAGACAGCTTGATGAGTTGAGGAGAAGTGACAGGTTCATTTTCCCCCTCTTTGTTTAAGCCATTTATCTTTGAGCTCCTTGCCTGCCATCCGAATTGTATTGCCAATTTATTGGGATATTCACTTGCCTGGGCTCAGAAGGCACTGATTTGCATCCGACTTGAGGACAAGTGAGAGGGGAGGTTAATCATTCCCTGGGCTTTTGAACAGATTCTTCCCAGTGTTTAATTGTGGTGTTTGAAATGTTACATGTTTTCTGATCAGTGTGTGTGTGTGTTGCACTCGCTGACACACTGAATCTGTGATTATAGGATGCTCAGTCCACGCAGTGCGCTCTTCCGAGGACCTCCAGTTCATGCTTCGAGCATATTTTCCTTCATGTCAGACCGTGCAAGCTGTGGGAGCGGCTCTGAGCTCTGCCTGTTCTCATTCTTCTTTCTCACTCACCCTTTCCCCCTCCTGTTTCCTTTCTCTCCTTCCTTCTTTCCCCACCCCACAAGGGATCACTGTCCAACTCTCACACTGGCCTCAAACTCGTGATCCTCCTGCCTCAGCCTCCTGAGTGCCGGGATGGTGGTGTGTGCTCAGCTGTCTGCTCCTTTTGAGGGTGATGTGCTTCTGTGATGTGTGGTAGTGACGAATGCTCGCCAGGTAGTGAGTGGAGCTGTGAGCAGCCTTCTGTCCTTAGGGTCCTCCGTAAAGAAGAGCAGCGCTGAGGGTCTCAAGGGAACAGGATCTATGAGCAAGGCCCGTCTACAGGAAGAGGAAGTGTCTCTCCTGTGCTGTGCAGTGGGCCTTCTAGGTTCCGTAAGAAGCTTGACATGTTTCCACACCTGTCAGTCTTCCTGGTTCTCCAGGATGGCTTTTCCCAGCATATACTAGTTTTGTCTACATTAAACATCTTGGAGGAAGCTATTGCCCCCTATGGTCTGGGCACTTCTGGAGGTCCGGCTCTAGTTATCTGGACACAGGTTTTTTATATCTGTTTCCTCACCGATCCTGGCTGAGAATTGGGCACACGGGGACTGTGGTAGCCCTTGTTGGTGCAGCTGCAGCCATGCACAGCAGCTTTGCAGAACATCCAAACCTTTCTTCATTGTGCATTCACCGTTGCTTGCTCCTTGGGTTGGGCACGTCCCTCACATTTCATTATCTGCCTAAATGTTGCCTGCTTGTCGTCGTTTTCTCTGCAGTGTTTATAACCTCTCAGTGTTTCCCTCGTGCACACAGTCCCTGCATGCTTCCACCCTGCGGCACCGTCTGTCCCTCATGCACACAATCCCTGCATGCTTCCACTCTACGGCACCGTCTGTCCCTCGTGCACACAGTGCCTGCATGCTTCCACCCTACAGCACTGTCTGTCCCTCGTGCACACAGTTCCTGCATGCTTCCACCCTGCGGTACTGTCTGACCCTCGTACACACAGTCCCTGCATGCTTCCACCCTGCACCACTGTCTGTGCCTCGTGCACACAGTTCCTGCATGCTTCCACCCTGCGGCACTGTTTGTATTATCTGGCACCAAGCAGGGAGGAGCCAGGAGGAAGTGAATTCCAACACAGGTGTCAAGAAGCAGAGACTCTGGGGATGATTCCTGAGAGTCAAGGGAACAAAGTCCTGAAGGATTACATCTATGGGATGCTTGGGCTGGCTGGAAGGTCAATAAAGCGTACTTATTAGCATGCTGGTGGCCGGCCAGTGCTGCTGACAGATCTGTCTGAGTTTGTCAGTCTCCACGTCCCTAGGAATACCCACCGATATGTGCACCATCTCAGTGGTACAGTGTATGGAACAGTGAGGGAGGGAGGGATGCTGTACAGCCTGGCGAAGCAGCCAACTCCATGTATGTTAAACATGGACATCAACCTGCTTAACTCTGCTGGAGCACCAATCAAGAATATCCAAGAGTGTTTGGGGGCCAGCAACATAACTAAGTGCATTCTAGAACCAGCAGTGTCACTGAGAGACTCCTGGGGCCTACATGATCAAGAGCATTCCTGAACCAAGAGTGCTGAGAACAGTAGCACCACCCAGAGCATTGTGGGGCCATCAGTATGACTAAGAACCTTCTGGGACCTTCTGGGAATTGGTATTGGGGCTGCTGCTCTGAGTCATGCTAGTCAAGGGGGCATCACCTGTCTTCCAGCCTGGTCCTGAGGGTGGGCTCATACCAGTGGGGTGGGCAGGGTTAGGAAGGCTGTGCTCGCACCTAGGATTGAGACCAGTGAAAACCCAGGGAAGCAGAGCATCATTCAGGGCTGCTGGACAGCAAACCGGAGATGCGGCTTTCAGACCAAAGCCAAGGTTCACTGAGATGAGGAAGCTAAAGAAAGCAGGAGACAAAGGAGACTGAAAGTTAGGGAAGAATCCTGACAAAACCAGTTAGGACTCATAGTAATCCAGGGCTGTGATGGATGAGGGGGTGATTGTGTGAGAAAACAAGAAGGTGTGGCTGAGTTGATGCTGAGGAAGGCAGGTAGGAAAGAACTGGGGGACCCACAAGCATCTTAGTGTACCCTTGAATGTTTGGACCTGTCTGCACAGGGGGACAGGCTGGGCCCTGAGATGTGACTAAAGGACACCCAGGAAGGTATCTGCTTTGACAGGCACACTTTTCCCAGCAAGCTTTGGGAGAAGTGTGTGGTGCAGAAGCTCCCACTGAAGCTCCGTGTCCATCCTGCCTGCAGACAGAACCAGCCCAAGGCAGTCCCCAGCTAGTATGTGGTGAGGCTCATTTTTCAGAGCAGTGAATGCTTACGTTGCCCCCATAGGCTGGCACCCTGTTGAGCTGTCTGCAGAACCATCTCCACTGGCACGGAGCTGAGGGTCACCACTTGAATCAGACATGCCCCTTTTCAGCTACCTACTTGGAGATTAAATTTTAAAGAATCTTGTGTGTGGAGCCATGAAAGGGGGATGGGTGTGTTTCCTGCAGCAGGATTTCCTGTCCTTTTGCCACAATCGTTTTACACGACAGTCTATTACATGTGTGAAAAAGAGCCAGCAGACTGTATCTGTTGAGTTGAATTTCTCTTGTGAGTATTCAGTAGTCCTTCACTTTTTCTGTGAACAGAAAATCCAGTGTCCCTGAATGCAGAAATTCCCCCTCGGTCTAAAATTCTGAAATTAATGTCAGCAGCCTTGACTTTGCTCCGTCCTGAAGGTAACTGTTTATTACAGTCGGCATTTAAATCCCCGATTAATAGGAGCAATTAAACAATAGCTTCATTTCCAGCAAATTAACAACCCTAATAGGTAATTGCGACATAAATGAAGATAAATTTGTTTTAATACAACGAGATAAAAAGAATACAGATAAGAACTGAATCTCAGATTAAGAATTCAGACTTCATTACTTCAGGAAAAACTCAAAGGCCTCACCAGAAGAAATTATAGCATGGCTTTTTAAACATAGCCTGTCTTAGATTAGAGGGCTTTTTATTTTAAAGAGTGCAATGGAAATATTGTAGGGGTTGGGGACTAGCTCAGGAGTAGGGTACTTACCTAGCATGATCAAGAATTTGGGTCTTAGCTGGTCACTGAAAATCAGGAAAATATAACCTACTTGCTTGATTGATAGACATGCACATGTATACACACACACACACACACACACACACACACACACACGTGCTGATCTATTGATAGACATACATATATTGGTAGATGGAGATGCGTAGTTTTAATCTGTGTCTTGGTTAAGATGAAGGTAGGTCACAGCAGAGTCTCTAACCTGACCATCGATCCTCTCTTGATTTGCTGATGCTGTGGGTCTCTGACCAGAGCCTCTCACTGGGCTTTGACTGGCGAGGCTTTCAAAAGCGAAGTTCCAGAGGTCGACAAGGCCTGAGTATTTAATGTTCAGTTGCAGGAAAGTCACCTTCTTAGTATTTGTTCTGATGGCTAAATGGTAGTTTTCCAGGAAACACGGATGCAGTCGGGCCCAAATAGTGTTTGTGAAGGAGCAGAGTTGGTGGCCACTTAGGGTGGTTGGAAGGGACTAGACCTGAGAAGAGCTGAGAGCTGGTTCTAATGGTGACAAGCAGGGGGGTGCAGACTGTTCTAGGTGTAGGATCATGAGATTTCCCTTGCAGAGTCACATGCCTACAGAAAGGCCCCATGTACGTTAAACTGTGGGGGTTAAGACAGTGTGAACTGTGACCCCTTGAAAGAGTTTCTGGCAGCTTTGATGCACAGTCAGCCTGCGGAGCATCACCCAACTAGAAGGACAAACTGACAGTAGATATGGGGGTGTCTCCAGTCCCTGGAGCCCATCTTATCCCATGTACAGCACTCACGTTCCCCTTCTCAAGTGTCCAGGTGGGAATGACCTGCGTCTTGCAAGCCACACTCATTTTCTTTCCAAAGTGTGGGTCTTGTCAGTGTATTCTAGAAGAGCTGGGAAGGTTCCTTGTTGCCTTCAGGCTGCCAACAACACTCTTTGCGTATCGAAGCCTTAGAAACGGGGTTCTGTGCCTTCAGAACTTCTCTTCCCTTCACTTGTTCTAACCTTTCTGCCCTGCCCCCTCGCTCAGTCATCCTGCATCTCCCTGGGTGTGGGGTGACTGTTGCACTCCAGACACATGCAAGCATTAACTGCATCCCAGCAGGGGTTCAGGTAGCAGACTGTGCTGTCCCCTGGCTTGGGAAGTGTCCTCAGGGAGGACACTGGAAATTCTCAGTTTCCAGAGCATGCGCTGTCTCTGCCCTCCCATCCTCTCTTGTTCCCTTTCCTACTTCAGCTCCAGGGTCGTTGCTGGTTTGGTTTTGAAGCAATGTCTCATGTAGCACAGGCTAGCCTTCAGGTCACCATATAGCTGGGGATGATCTTGAACTCCTGACCCCCTTGCCTGCACTTCCCAAGTACCAGGATTACAGGTGTGCACCATCTTGCCCCGTTTATACCATGCTGGGGGTGGAGCCTAGGGCTTCCCACTCTCTACCAAACAAGCTGCTTCCCAGCCTTGCTCCGGTTTTCTTGGTTTTTCTGGCATCCATAGCTTCATCCATACTCAAAACCAAGTAATACAGAAACACAGCTGGCAGACAGATCGGATTACCTGCAGAACCGAACATGCCCCCTCTAACATGTATTGACGTTGCCATTTTTGTGGTGAGAAATATTCCACTTTAGGTTTCTTATTTTCACTTCTAAGTCACACATTCAGAGCTATATAGGTAACTTGGTAATTAATTTTTCCTTAATTAATAAGCTAGTTTAATGATCATTCTCCTGTAATTTAAAGTAGAGTCATTAGTGGAAGATTCACAGTCTGCAGTGGGTTTTTGTTATTTATGGGGGTTCCCCAGGTGAGCCCCTCACGGTTCTCCCTCGGGGTCTTGTGGTGAAAGGTGTAAGAGGCATTTTGGGGATCACAAGTCATACAGTGATTACTGCTCCAAAAAACCAGGCTTCCAAAATACTTTGGGTGAAGTGGATTGGACCGTATGTAACCCCCACTTGGAGGTGTAGACAGGATGACCGCTGGTGAGATGCCTTCCTAGGCTCCATGGCGTGGCTGTCTCCAGCTCTCACTGTACAGTGTCATTCAGTCCAGTGCAGGGCTATGGGCCTTTGTAAGCACATCTGTTATGGATATTGAAAATATCATTTTTATTATTTTATATACACATTAGTATACTTAATTATCTAAAATAGTACCCCAATAAATATTAGAATACTTAATTATCTAAAATAGTACCCCCAAATTGGACGCTCTAGATTAGCAGTGTGCTACCGTTTTTTCCCAGTGGAAGAGTCCTTTTTACACCCGCCCTCTCTTGTGCCTAACCATGGGTCTTGAGCACTCAGATCTGTGTGCCTTAGATGACAGGACTGTGTGCCGTCCTGAGCTCACAGCCCCATGCTATTCCTGTACTCAGATGTCATCTGCTCCTTACAGAGCGGCGGTTCTCAACCTTCCTAATGCTGGGACGCTTTAGTGTAGCTCCTCATGCTGTGGTGACCCCCACCATACAGTTATTTTGGCCGCTACTTCATAACTGTGATTTTGCTCCTGTTAGGAACCCTGCTCTACATATTTTGGGAGATAGAGCTTTGCCAAAGGGGTCACTGTCCACAGTTTGAGAACCACTGCTCTCGAACCTTGTGGGAACTTACCTGAGATCTCTGAGGGTTCGAGCAGAGTAGCAAGACTTACGTAGATGTGCTGAGGCAGGTCTGTCGCAGGAGTGCGGAGCCCACCCTTAGTCCACGTAGGGTCTGTGGGACCAGAGCCGTTGAAAATCTAAGCAGAGTCACATGTAGCACAGGCTAGCCTTCAGGCTTGCCTTGGAGGAGATGACCCCGCAGCATGCTTGGACCTCAGGCTGCAGTTCGGGGTCCTTTAAGGCTTTGTCTGTAATCAGCTCTGGGAGGTGGAGGGCTTGGTCAGGACATTGCCCGTGAAGGTGAGTTTGGGAGCAAGTCTGGTAGCTGAGCCAGTAGTCTGCTGTTTTCTCTGCCCAGGCTGGGCCCAGGGGCTGCTGCCTGGGAGCTGAGGTCGCAGAGGAAAGGGTGGAGGCGTGGTCTGGGCAGTGTGGACTCGGAATTACCCCAGTACAACACAATCAGCTGCTGAGCTGGCCTTGCTCTTGTAGTTTTAGACTGCAAGAAGGCCTCAAGACAGGATTCCTGTTGAGAGTCCTCACATGGATGTGGTTACTAAATGAATGTGTAGCTGTCTCTCCAAGAGAGAATCTGGAGCCTGGAGAGGGCTGATGAGCAGAGCTGATGACCCTGGAAGCACCTTGTGAGAAGCCAACAAAGGAGCTTGAGGGGTTCCAGGCAGAGGGTGAGGCCAAGAATTCTGGAAGCCTAGAAAAAGGAAGGAATGGATGGGATGGCCAGCTGCAGCACAGACTGCCCAGGGCCCATGTAGGAACAGGTGTCACGTCCGGGCAGCTCCCTGCGCACCACACAAGGGCACAGAGATAGACCAGCTCCTGAGGTGCTTGGACTCAGAAATTGGGGAGGTGGCCTCTGCCAAGGACACAGACTTGCAGGAAGATTCCTGGAGAGAGGGGCCCATGCCTCTGCTTGGTTGACACACCATTGTCCTGACAATGACAAGCTCATTTCCCTATGTCACTGTATAGAAATCATAGAAGAGTTTATTTGGGCTTACAGTTCCAGAGGGATATGTCCATCATGACAAGGAAGTATCTGGCTCGGTGGACCCTAGAGCAGCAAGCTCAGAGCTCGTGAGCAAGCACAAAACAGAAAGAGAACTCAAAGCTGCATGAGCTTTTTAAACTCTCAGGGTCTTCCACAAAGCCATGCCCTCTAAGCCTCCCCAAGCAGTGCCAGCATCCGGGCACCAAAGCATTTAAATGCCCAAGAGTGTGGGGGCCATTTTCATTTAAGTCGCCACAGTCAGTTATGGAGGTCCCCTTAGAAACAGAGGAAGTGGTGCAGAGCAAGGGATTCACCAGCTTCTGTCCTGGGACAGCGCAGACTGGGCTGGAGGTCCTGCCTGAGCCCCCCAGCCATCGTCTGAGCGGCTGTCCTCATCTCTCTGGTCTGTGTTTTTGTTCACGTGTTATAGTTGGGGCTGTAGTTTGCTTGTTTGAGATTGGCTCTGGCTTTGGGTAACCCAGGCTGGCCGGAAACGAGCACTTTTCCTCGTACCCCAGTCTTCCAGGGTCTGCAGGACCAGGGGGCCATCACAACTGGCTCCCACTGGCTCCTCTTTATCTGCCGGGTGGGGTGAGGGTGTAATCTCCCACCATGCTCAGCCTTCAGGCAGCAGAGACTGGGCAGAATACTTCCGTGTGCATGGTCACAGGGCTATGAGCAGGGGGCTCACTCTCCCGGCAGGACCAAGGTAAGGAGATTCGTGCATTTGTGTGAACGACCCAGGAATGTCCTGGAAGAAGATAAGGGGTGTTTGAGGAGGGTTGAGCAGAGCAGTCAGTCTCAGAGTTTGGGGGTGCTTTCTTGTTCAGCAGAAAATGTACAGTTTGTGGAGAAAGCAGGTACGTGCATGTCAGTTTTTGTTGTTAATGTCTGTGTCTTTTCCATTGAAGAATGGAGCTGTGTACATGGATATATGTTTCAGTTTAAAGATGTCATACATTAGCGGAGGTTAGGAAGGAGCCTTTCCAGCCTGGAGGAGACCTTTGTCGCAGGCACTAACCCACCTCTTCCATAAGGTGGCGCCATTCTGACATCGCTTCTCTGCCTGAGCTTGAAGCTTGCTGTGTGAGCCTTGTGCAATTAAATCCATAGGTAGGACTGAAGGGCTGGCTAAGGGGAGGGGTTTGTTATGTTTCTGTCTCCTACTCAAGTCCAAACAGAAAGCTGAATTGTAGAGGAAGCAGCTTTAAAGCAATACTGGAGGAGAAGAGAGGAATCAGTGGGCCCCTGTGGTAAAAGGGCAGTGGTCATGTCTTCCTAAGTGACGCTTTGGATGGAGCACAGCACATAGTGTCCGGAATCCCACCAAGTGTGAGAGACTGTTAAATCTCAATAATAAAAAAAAGCTGATTCTTTCAGGCTTGGCTGTTTGTATGTTTGATGCATAGCACATTAAATGAGACATTTGCATGTGTGTACTGGTGTAAACCATGTAACAGTGTATTTGTTGAATGATCAAGGTACTAGCAAACACAAAGAGGATGCCATCCCCCAGCCAATGGAGTCTGGAGTTGTATCTTTGAACCTACCGGCACATAACGTATTTCAAGTATTACAGTTTGAAAGGGGCAGGGCCTGCTTCCCATCCCTGGTGGCCCGTGCCTCAGAGCAGTGGTTAGAGAAGGGCCGATGCTCACATGTTGGGGTCAAGGCCCCTGTGGATCTGCCCGGATTTCCACATAGTCCCATGATTAGTGGCCATGATTCTGTAATAAATAGTACAGTCCCTTCCTGATGGGAGTTGTCACTATACTTTTTACTTACCTAGTGACGTTTTTAGGAAAGTCTTTAACCAAGGCACTCGGGTGTGCTGTTTTCTCCCTGTTACACAAAGCAGGCAGCAGCAGCAGCTGTTAGCAAGAAGTGACAGTAGAGTAAACACTCATCTTCCCTTAGACGCAAAGGGTGGCAAGTTCTACAACACAGGACAGATTTTCTTCATCTTCTCCCTTTTCTCTCTCTCACCCTTACCCAGAATCCTCTTGTCCTTCATTAAGTAAATTTGCCCCTGTTTTTATCTTTTATCCTATCTTTCCAGAGTTCTCCTGGCACCGTAGAACAAAACGTTGTAAAATCATTTTCTTTCCGTGATTGGTGTCTGTGAGTTGAAGGTCTTAAGAGTAATGAGGAAGCAGGTCAAACACGAGAAACAGTGCAGTGAAAATAAATGCGGTCTGTTGTGAGAGGTGTGGCTCTGTGTTTCAGTCCTTAAGGTTGGACGAGCAGTCTCCCTGGGGACACCTGGGGACACGGGCTTAGCCGTGGTGTGCAGCCACACTCTGTACCACCCATGTGGCTTTGCTGTGAGCTGGTCTTTTTATCCCCGTGTACTTGCACAGTGCCTTCTAAGAAGGACGGTGGGGATCTGCATTTGAAGTTCCACATGATGCGAGTTTCCATAACATACTTGACTCAGTTTCCTAAACCTTCCCTTCGAGTGGAAGACCTCCGTGGCAGGTGTCCAGAAAGCACTTAAGAGTATGGTTTGAGCGCGTCTTGTGCCGCTCCGCTAAGTTCCGTGGTTAAGTCATTGTCGGTCCAGATGGATGGGAACTCAGACTGGGGGTAAAGCAAGTTGATCATCTGAACCTCTTTTTGCAAACGATTAGTCACAGGGTATGTTAGTTATTTTTCTGAGGCGGAGACAGAAATCCTGACAAAAAGAAATTGAGATGGGGACAGTTTGTTTTGACTGACAGTTCCAGAGGGGATAGGGCCATCCTAGCGGGGAAGGCAGAGCAACAGCCTGTGGAGACGGCCTGGCAGTCAGGAAGCTGGCTGATCACGTTTCCTTAGCACACAGGAAGCAGGAGGAGGGAAAGCAGGAAGTGGAACCAGGCTGTACAAACTTCAAGGCCACGCCAGTGACAGTTTTCTTCAACATGGCTCCACCTACTAATGTCACCAGAACCTCCCCAAACAGAATTGCCCACTGGGGACCAAGTTTCAAGCACATGAGCCCACAGGGACTTTTCACATTCAAGCCACGGCACTTAGGCAGTTTTGAAATTTGGGTTAATTTGGGTCTTGAACCTCCCTACTTCTACTTACTTTGCAGTTCTTAGACACTGACCTTAGACTTTATTTTGAGTTAACGTAATGATTTTTTTAAGGTAGTCTAATATACATTTTCAACAGTCCCTGATCAATACACCAATGGCTTTGAAATGACGGAGTACCACGATATTCCTCTGTAATTTAAACATGATTAGCTGATGAAGGTTATGATCAATACATGGAGGGAAGATAAATTAATTGATATCATCCTTTCAGGGTGATGAGAAGCCTTTTGGAGGTGGGCCGTGACTGATGAAGCCGCTGCTTCATCTCTGGGAACCATTTTTTATAGATTGCATTTCCACTTAGTCACATTTAACACTATCATTCATTTGCACGAAAGCCCTGAGCTGTGCACACATCAGTTCCTGCTCAAAGTTGTGTTCATTTGGAAGTGAAATTACCTGTGAGCACCTTGTGGCCTCCGTCTCCGTAACCACTGGTCCTGGAGAGGCAGAGTGCCTCAAAAGCAGCGGTATGTGCAGAGGCAAGGGCGGGGAGGCTCCAGGCTACCTCCGGTTCCTCCATCAACACGTGCCCCCATTCAAGGTAGAAACTGCAGCCACTCTCTGCAGTGACACCCGTTGGTGTAAGAGTGGTTTTCTAGTTGTTGACTTCCTTTGCCTTTAAATTCCGTATGCTTTGTCAGTGAGCCTATTTGCTGAGATAAGTTATGGCCGGTTGAATTTAGATTTGTTTCGATTAAGATAAACTTCTAGTGTATGTGGTCCTATGTTAGAATTAAAAAAAAAAAAAAAAAAAAAAGGTCCTTGTTGTAATTATTCTTGCTTGAGTATAATTCTACACAGCCTGAAAAAGTTACAAGTCATTATTTAGGCAGCACAAAAAAAGCGCTTTCAAATGGATTTGGTTCAGTTTTCCTTATTTGGGGTTACCTTGAATAACTGGAAAACGCTGTTTTATTAGGGTAGCCTATGTGAGGTGGGCATGTGTTCTTGTTGCACATTTAAGTCCCCTTGAGGTGGTCCAAGCAGGCTGGCGAAGTCCTCAGGGGTCGGGACGGGTCTGTTTTGCATCCTGTCTCACTGATGTGGCTTCCATCCCTGTGTCACCAACGGTCCTGGGTGGCTCCTGGCACCAAAGTCACACATCTGTACATTTCAGAGAGATTAAGCAAAAAAGACAAAGAAGAAGGGCAAAGAGCAGCTGTCACCTGGAGACAAGTCCTGAAAGCCACATAAGCTTTCCGCCCTCGGCGCATTGGCCAGGCTTTATATGTGCTCTGGTCCCATTGGCCGGGACTTGTGTGTGTGCTAATTCCATTGCTCGGGGCTTGACGTTCTCTAAGCCCACTTACCAGGGCTTGCTTGTGCTCTAGTCCCGTTGGCCAGGGCTTGTTTGATTATGGACCGTATTCAGCTCCATAAGCTGGGTATGGGAATTCAGACTCCCTGGGAAATGTCCTGTTTATTCCAGTGGTCAGGTATCCAGATGAAGCTTGCTATGGATGCAGGAATGGCAGAAGCCAGGCATCATCAGAGGTCCCTGTGATTCACTTCATATCCGGCCACCAGCCTCACATCGATGTCTCCTGTCTCTGTGTCCACTAGTTGCCCAGAAGATTGTTGCCACAAGGAAGAAGCAGCAGCTGTCCATAGGCCCCTGCAAGTCCTTACCCAACTCCCCAAGCCACTCCTCTGTGTGTTCCGCCCAGGTGTCAGCCGTGCACATCAGCCAGGTACGAAAGGTGGTGCGGGAGGTGGGGCAGCGAGGGAGTGCCACGCAAGACGTGGGGCAGAGAGTAGTCACAGCCAGTACCAAAGCTGTTAGCATCTGTTTTTCTTTTTCCAGCTTTGTAAATAACAGCATGTTTGTGTTTGACGTCCCATTTTCCTTCAGAAGCTGTTGTGGCCAAGTGGGCTTTATGGGAGTCAGTCTTTAATGTTCTCTTTGCACACTGCCTGTGTTATAAGGCATGCTGGCATGAGGTGATGCCAGGTGTGTGCAAGAAGTCTTTTTCTGTCCCACCTGCCAGTTCCCAAATAATGACACGGAGACTTCTTATTAATCATGAAAGTTCGGCCTATAGCTTAGGCTTGTTTCTAACTAACTCTTATAACTTAAATTAACCCATTTATATTAATCTACATTCTGCCACATGGTATTACTTCTCTTCTATTGTGTATCTCCTGTTTCCTCTCTGTGTCTCCTGGTGTCTCTGTCTGTCTTCTCCCTGGAGTCCCTCTCTGTGCCCAGAAGTCTTGCCTAACTATTGGCCATTCAGCTCATTATTTAACCAGTCAGAGCAATATATCTTTACACAGTGTACAGATACCCCACAACAGACGTATGCTGCCATCTTGGCTGTGGATTGGAATCGCTGGCTTTGCTCTCGGTCGGTTTGTAGGGTGAACAGTAGTTGATAAGTGTTACTGGCTAAGAAGCGCACTTACACTTAGATCTGGAAGTCGCTAATAGCTCCCTCTCCTTTAGACCCCATAGAAGAGGCCTCCGCTAAACAGTGTTGCTAAATTATTAACTTGGAAGCAAAGTGCTTGTCCCGGGGATCCGCCCAGGCCCCCGTGAGGAGCTGGTGGCTGGCTGGTCCTTAGGTCAGTGACCCATTGCTGCTTTTTCCAGACGGCACAGTGAGGCTCAGTTTGCCTGAGCAGCCTTGCCTTGGTGCACTTACCACTCGGGCCTGGGATGGTCTAGCCCCGAACACCTTCACGATTGGTGTCTTCGGTGTTTGAGTGATCTAAAATCATTTTAGGCTAGTACCCTGATTTGTGAGATGTCATTTAAGAATGATTGCTTGGTGTTCTGAGTGGCCATTCCTTCTTTATCCCAGGAGGAACAGTGAAGCACCCGTAAGGCCGTTTTTAACTACAGTTTTGTTTTTCAGAGGAACAATAATGGTTGGGGTTCCCCCCCCCCAATTTTTTTTTTCCAAAGTTCGCTGCATGTGGTAACTCACACTTCTAGTCTGAGTAGTCTAGAGGCTGAGACAGGACAATTGTTCCAATTCAAGGCCAGCATGAGCTACTTAGTGAGTGTTAGGTCAGCCTAGGCTACAGAGTGAGACTCTGAAGCAGAAAGAAATTTTCAGGCTCCATTATGAAGACCTGAGGTGCTTCTTCTCAGACAAAGCAACGCTTGCTTCTGGCAACAACGCTTGGTATTCGTAAAACCAGCCAGGCACAGGGAGTTGACACCTCGTCTCCCAGATGCTTCTTTGTCACTTGCTGTTTTCTTGCTGTGGCCCTGCTTGGGTGGTTTTCGCGCTGCTCCGTTCACAGAACGCTGATTTTGTTTGTTTGTTTGTTGTTAATTTTTACAGACAAGTAATGGAGGCGGGAGTTTGAGTGACTACTCCTCCTCCGTCCCTTCGACCCCGAGCACCAGCCAGAAGGAGCTTCGGATCGATATCCCCCCCACTGCCAACACTCCAACGCCTGTCCGGAAGCAGTCGAAGCGCAGGTCCAACCTCTTCACGGTGAGTGTCCGTCCTCAGGAGCAACCTCTCAGTGTCAGCCGGCATCTTGTCCGTCCCGGGGTCCAGTGATGTTTGCAGAATCCAAACTAAATTGAATGAGAATCATAAATGACTCGAGTCTGGGGAAGTTGTGAGAAGGAAAGAAGATTTGAGTCCTGAGCAGAATGGGAATTACCTGGTGGGGACTGAGCGCAAATCCTGAGGAGTTTGTGCACAACCTTTACTCTCCCAGTACTTTCGTGGTCTCACACTAAAGACTTGTGTTACACACGGAGAGGTAGTGAAGGTCTTGGGGGGTTCCCATTGCATCTGACCAATCACAGAGAGGTCTTAGCCGTGGCCCCTGTTATCTGCTGGGGTCTGAGAACTGACCCCAGGGGTGGGCATGGATTAAGACTTCCTTTCCTTCAATATTGCAACCCCACTCCTCTCCCCAGGGTTTCAGGGACTCCCTGCCATAGGCTTCTCTTGGCCTGTCCTCAGAGTCCTCCAGGGAGTGTCCTGGATTGGAAATCTGAGCTTCGATTTAGAAACCCTGAGTCCAGGGCGGAGCCAGGCATGTGCACTTTTACAAGCTCTTTGGGCTAATGGGTACAGATATTCTCTGAACTACAGAAGAGGCAAACCTACTGTTTCCTGCCTCTTAATGCCCCGCAGACATCACCAATCAATCATGGATGGCTTTGCAGTTAAGCCCAAAGCTATTATGGTATGATTTCAGGAAGTCTTTCTCTGGCCAGCTCTGTGCAGTGCACTAAAGCCTGTCCAAATCATTTGGCCTCTGGTTTTGGTTGGTCCCTACTGACTGAGTCACAAAGAAGTTTCTTATTCCTATCTTGACCTAAAGAAATAGCTAGAAGTTCATTGTCTGACTTGATGCCTTCAACTGAAGATGGTCACATGATGCTGTGGGTACCTGCCAGATCTGTGGGTGCCTCACTCTTTTCTATCATTCTTTGTGACCGTCTCTGTTAGAACATTCATGCTCATGTGTAGCATGAACCTTAACAGTTCTTATTAATAAAATCAAACCTCAGCCAGTTATTGGGGTAAATGCTGGAAGGTCAGAGAAATAGAACAAGCCACAGCTATCTCACTTTGCCGGATCCTCAGCTGGTCTTGCTTCCTCAGACTGGAAGCCTCTGAGTCCTCATCCAGAATGGGTCTCAGCTGAACTGCTGCTAGAAGCCTGAATGCTTAACCAGGCCAAATGCCTCTCCAGGGCAAATGCCTCTAGTTTCTGGTCCTCACGCCTTATATACCTTTCTGCTTTCTACCACCACTCCCTGGGATTAAAGGCGTGGGTCACCATGCTTGGGTGTATCCTTGAACACATGGATTTCTGTCTCTGGAATGCTAGGATTAAAGGCGTGTGCTACCACTGCCTAACCTCATGTTTAACATTGTGGCTGTCCTGTTCTCTGACCCCAGATAAGTTTATTAAGGTACACAATATTTTGGTGAACACAATACCACACTCATGTCTGCTGGTGACAGAGGGTTCCCCTTTGAGCACCCTGTCCTTTCCTCTGCTGGCTGTATCATGTAGCTCTGACAGACACTGCTGGCCGCTGTTTGACCTTAGACACATCACTGGACCTCTCTGATCTGGGAGCAGTAGCTATTCTTCCGTGGGGCTGTCAGCTGGGAGTACTCCCCAGAGAGGCAGGGGTGTCTTAGTGGTATTATTTGTGGGTTTTTTTCCATTGCTATTGAAGTCAGGAGCATGGACACCAGTGATAGTCAGCAAACGTGGTTGGTAGGACTGCTGGGTAGGTCTGAAGGGGTTGTTTTGGCTTCTGTACATACAAGCAAGTATCTGATATGTTAAAGTAGTAACATGTGTAGCACAGATGTAAGGTTGTGCCTTATAAAGTTTTTTCGGCACACAGCATGAGCAGTCACATTAACAGTTGGTGTCTAGCTGGATGCTCAGAGCAGGACTGTTGGTTAAGAAGGTGCCCCCTCCCCAAAAGAGTGCTCATTCACTTGTGACTCAATGGGTCCAGAAAAACCAGTTACCGAATCCACAGCTGGCTTCAGAGGCTTTGGGCTCCAAGAATGTACTAGTCCAAGAGTGGCAGATGAGAAGTTTCTGTATCCCCCACCACCACACTGTTAGGAGTAGCTGTGGAGGCCCAGCCTGTGATTCCTGCCTAGCACCATTCAGTTCACATTACCTTTGTTTTCTACCACATGAAAGAAATATGGAAACCAGGAAATACCACTTTAACCAGAACTATTTGTAAGGAGAGCCTATCTCGTCTATTCAAAAAAGATCCTGGGGCCTGGATGATTGACAACTCCCATGACCTGGATGATTGACAGCTCACAGAAGGACTCTTAATTTTAAGATCTGAAGAAGAAGAAGAAAAAGAAGAAAAATGACTTGGCCACTAGCTGCTCTTCAGAGCCCTGACTGTGCTCAGTGTCTAGGAGGTATGCTGGTGGCCAGAGCTGGCCACACTGAAAGAAAACAGAGGCCAGGAAGCCACAGAGCTACAGGCCTTATTCAAGCTGGTGAGAACGCAGTGACTGGAAATCCCAGGGAATTGCATCGTCACCTCTGGATCTTAGATGCCTCCGGCTACATGTCTGCGATGCATTTGATCTCTTCCTCTTTAGCATCCGAAGACAGTTTGAGAGTAGAGCATTCGAAAAGTTGAATCCAGCTACCCAGCTAAGGTGCATGGAACAGAAGTTTGGGGTCGTGCAGGAATCTAGTGTGGCAGTGGGTTTGGTTTGTGTTGTGGCGTTTAAGGATCAACAAGCTGAAATTCCAGGAAATGGCCGACATGGAGGTTGTTCCCAGGTTTGGCTTTGCCGCTGAGCAGAATGGCGGTGGAGGTGGGTGATGAGCATTTTGAGTTGAAGGACTTGGAAGCGTCGACTCCACTAGATGTCAGTGTCATACAAGGAATGAAATGAAGGCAAATTAATTCTGAAATCTAGGCAATTAAGAATCCAGATTTCAATAGGAAACAGCCTCTTTAAATATTTCCAATTTTGCAGTCTTCGTATCTGTTGCTATGGGTGACTTTTGACTGACGTTGTCCAAGTGTGTATGTGCTTAGACCTGTCGACAGCTGTGCCAGATGCAAACCATCTCAGTTTCTGTTCCGCAGCCCAGAATGGAAATGTGCAGCTGGTGGGCACCGTCCACTTATCTGTTAGCCCATTCCAAAAGGCCTGGAGGTCAGGTGTGGGCATGTAGTCCTCATCCTGCCCCACATACCTTTTAAAGTGGTTCTGTGCCACATAGGGATAACATCTCCGGCTCTCAGATGTTTTAAATTGCAAACATACAATAAGTCCCATGTATTTTGTATGAAATTATATAAACTAAATCTCTCCACCCGTAGCAGGTTATGCATTACTTTGCAGCGGCAATTATGTCTGCCTTACCAATGGGAATTTAAACTGTATCATGTTTTGTTAATTTTTTATGTAAGGCCATTGCCTTGAGAAATGAAACATTAAAAGATGACCCACTGGATGTCTGCCTTAGAAATACAGAATTTTTTAGAACAGTTCATTTAGTAGCCTGATTTACATGTAGATGAAATATTTTATTGAATAACATTTTGAAATATATAAGAATTACAGAAAAAAAAAACCCTACGTGTAGTCTCTGTGATAATCACAAGGTTGAGCAGTTTGTAGCCACTGTTTCATGAAGAACACACATCCTTGGTGGAAGTCCAAGCCTCCCCATCCATTCCTCTGCCTCTGTTCTAGGGCTTGCCATTTACCTGAATGGGTGTGTATGTGTTGTCTGCATTTGTGGGTGTTACGCTAGCAAGGCTCCTTAACTTCTGTATAGCGTTGCTTTATGTCTTTTCAAGCTTTTAAAGAATTGGGTCTTTACGTGGTGTTTTAAAAGCTTGTTGTGTGATGCTGATACCATTAAACAGTTAAGTACACCAGTACCCAAAATTAGCCCAGAACCTGGACCTACTCAGACAAAAAAGGACAATGAAATCCATAGTGTAAAGGAATTGACACTCGGTGTCTTGTGGAGAACAGGAGCCCTGAAGCCTGGCATGGCGTGTTCCATCTGCTCCTTCCTGCCTTCTTGGTTGAAGCTGAGAAAGCAGGTTCTGTTTGATGGGCGGTACTGCCGGACACGCTTCTCTGCCCAGTGTACAAGGGACGCGGTTTATTACGTATAGGGAGCTAAACACTTTTGAAATGAAGTAGATAATCCTTCCCTTCCCTCTGTCTTCGGTGTCATTCTGGTGGCCTGAAGTCTCCAGAAGTGCAATGGGTGTGACAAACTCTGGTTCTGAAGAATGCGGCCGGCTGGATATGGCAGTGGGTACTCAGGGTTGCCAGCAGCCTCTGATGAGCAGTTTGGGCAGAGAGGGGAGGACACAGGATACGCGCCACTGGCAACCCTGAGAAGTGGGCAGGAAAGCAAGGAGGCTTCCCTTGGGATTCGGAGGCTCAGGGTTTCATAGCTAGTGGACTGGGTTGGGGTTTAGTTGTTGGATTCCAGTCTCCTGGAGTCAGCCTGTTGGAGACGGCAAACCCTCTGCCCAGAAGCTCGTTGGAGCTCTTTCCTTTAATTGTATGGCACTTTCCACAAAAATGGTATCCTTGTTGGTGGATTTCCTTTTTTCCAATGTGTATCCTGAGTTTCTGTCTCATTTTTTCTCTGACCCTGTGATTGTGTGAGCATGGCTCCTGTTTCTTTACATATTTGGAGCTGTGTGCAGCGACTCCGGCCGCTGCTTCCTGCTTCCGAGGAATCTGGAATTCTGCTCTGAGAACAGCAACTAGGGACAGATGCGCCGCCTCCAGGAAAATGTTCATTTTTTTAAAAATGTTTGTTTTGTTAATTATTCTGCTTAATGGAGAATAATGAAGATGGATTTTCAAATTTAGGTATTTAGAACTGATAAAGTTCCCAGAATGCCCTTTATGCTCTTCATTGATGCAGAATTTCTAAAATGTTGTGGCTATGAGCCTTGGAACTTCATTTTCCAATTGGAAACCTCATGTACCCACCTTCCCCAGAACTGACATGGGGAAAGAACTGGCTGTGTGGGGGTCTTGCTGTGCATTACTAATGGAAGAGTAAAGAAACTAGAGGACTTTCTGTAGCATAGCTGAGATCTATGCTGAAGGCACAGGGGCATGGGGCACCGAGGAGGCATTTGACAAATGCAGAAGCCCCTGTAATCAGCTAAGAGTGCGCTTCCTCACGTGCACGGCCACGCGGCAAAATTACCACCTTTGAAGTGCCTGCGCCGAGTGGTATCACAGGCACCTTTCTCTGGGTCTTTTGGCAGTAATCCGTCCTGCAATCTTTAGTCCATCCCATCAGCCCTTGCTTGTTTTATATCTCAGGGCCTTTGCGTTTTTGGATACTGTTTAAGAAGCATCATCTGCTCTATCCCACATCCTTTTGAATCTGAATTTCATTAGCTGCTCCCAGCAGCACCGGACACCACTGAGTCTCTCCGTTTCATATATCATCTCAGATTTGAAAAGCACAGGAAAATGTTTCTCCATTTTCAATATTGCGTGAGTAATGTTCCCATTGAAAAGTAATGGAGTGAAGTTGTCACTTGTCAGCACCGTTATTAAGGAGGACGAGTCTCAGATCTTTCTCTCATAATAAAATAAATCTGTCAGACAATCACCATGCTTACACTTGCTCATGCCAGCAGGAGATGGGACATGGACGGTGGCTGGCGCTCCTGCAGCGTTCCCCAAGTGCCCTCCTCCCTACACCTGCCAGCTACCGGGCAGTTCACGTGGCATCAACAATCCGTCCAAGATAACTGGCTCGGGAACCTGGCAAACCAACAGTTGCTCGTTGTGCCCCAAATATTGACATTTTGTCAGAAAGAGATTTTCAGTTTTTGCCTCCTTATCTTTTTGTTGCACAGTAGCCTGCTCTAACTTTGAATTGCTGTTTTCTAACCATCCAGAAGCAATCAAAGGAAACATTGCCCCTCGAAACGGCTCGTGGGGGTGTACCAGTAAGTCAGTTGTCCAGACATTCATTTAATCCATACGCTTCTGTAGTTGGGCTTCCAGATAACCTTCGAGGACCTCATTCTCAGCTGTGCTAACTGCTGCTCTAGAATGTTTGCTCGTTGGGCGTTGCTTTCCTGGATGGTCCATTGGTTTCTAGTAATTGCATTTTGAACTCTTTAAAAAAGAATTAAAAGATAATTTCGCAGTAGAAAAGTCAGGGGGAAAGTTTAGAAAATTCTCTTTGGAATGATGAGTCAGTGCAGATGAACAGCTGGGGGCGGCGGTTCTGAATCGCGTTGGCGGGAGCTCTGGACGTAGGGGCGAGACCCGTCTGGCAGACACAACCCTCACCCAAATGCTAACTTTACTTTTGCTTGCAGTCTAGGAAAGGGAGCGACCCAGACAAAGAGAAGAAAGGCCTGGAGAGCCGCGCGGACAGCATCGGGAGCGGGCGAGCCATCCCAATTAAACAGGTACACTTGTCCCCTTCCCCGCCTCGCTGGAGACACACCTCTGTGCAGCCTGAGATGCTGCTGGCTCGGGCGCCAGGGTTTGTTTGATGTGCTCTGTTGATGAATGTAGAAGTCACTCACTTGACATCAATTAGAAGGGGTTCCTGTGAGTATTAAAATGGGATCATTAGAATAAGAAGAGGGAATAGGACAACAGCTCTAATGAAGTGCGCTCTGCCCGCCTGCATATGGAGTGTGTTTCCATGCCGCACTGGCTTCAAAGGCTGTCTTTGTAGCGTGGCTTTGATTGGGCCGCTGGCCGCCAGGCGACAGGGGTAAATCAGATCGCTGTAGAAGAACCCCTTGTGATCACAGGAATAGCCTGACGTGGCCCTAATTTGCTCTTGCAGACGGACATCTGAACACTGTTTCAGGCTGGTCTGTAACAACGAGGCAATTAGTTGTAATAATCATCGCTGGCATGTCAGCTGTGCGCTCTTGTTTGTAATTTGCTAATGAAGGGATTGTAACTTTGATTAGGTTCAGTTTCATTTAGACCCTTATTATACACAGGAACATTTACAGCTGTAATGTGGGGCCTTAATTAAACTTCCCCATTACACAACAGGACTTGAATTCAAGCATTTGTTTTGGCCAATGTTGCTAGCCTGAAATGGGTTTTCATTAGCCCGGAAACCAGCTCCTAAATTGCTTCACGTCTCTAGCAAGACACACTGGAATTCACGTGTGACGTCTTTTGCTGCTTCATTTCCGAAACAATAAGAATAAAGAGTTCAACCCTGCTCAGCGGCTCTGGAAATGTCATCTTTTTTGGTTGATAAAGAAAGCCAATTGATTTAGAGTGTGTTCTGTTTGGGTGGGGGCGGGAAATCTGTGAGCAGGAAATAGCTCTGCCTTCCATGGATGACACTGGTGGTCCATTCCCAGCTCTGGTTGATCTAGGGCGTCCGTCGCCTTTTCCGTAGCTGCCATCCAGCTTCACTTGGCCTGTGCGTGTGGGCTCAGAGGGAGAGGCAGTGTTCATGCAGATGTAGCGGGCTCTCCTCAAGCCGTGCGGGTTTCACCTGTTTGCAGCTAATGGCTGCAGCCCTCGTGAGAAGCTGGACCATTTCAGATTGAAGGTGTGTGAGTTAAAGAGCCACAGTTGGCTGAGAAGCCAAGACTACTGCAGTCCCACCCTGCAGCTGCCAGCCAGAGTGGCCCGTGTGCCACATGTACCCTCTGCCCACAAGGCAGTGTGAGCCTTGACCCAAAGGAGCGGGGAGGCCTGCAGGCGTTAGTCAGTGCTGTTGTGCCTCTGCCCAGGACCACCCTTACTATACGGGGTGACAGATTTGGGGCCAGCTTGCAGCACCTCGAAGAAAATTTTTTCACCTTCCCTGTGTTTACAAACAAGGCAATCAGCCTCCCTGGTGATGGGCGGTGTTTTCCACATAAACAGGTCTATTACTTCTGAGGGCTGCGGACATAGTTGTTTACTCGTGTTGCTTATTTAATTCTAATCTGACTCCACACAGAGCCACCGTAATGTAAGATTTCTGTTCAGTGTTACTTCATGTAGGGCTGTAAAAATTACTGAGCTGTTATTCTTTTGAAAAGCTGGTGCTGGGACATTGAAGAAGATTGCTACTTCATGTGTATCATCTTCCTGGTTCCTGTCCATTCCTGGCTTGGGGAGGTGGGGAGAAGCTCACTTTCTCAGCAGGAAACTCTTGATGTAATTGGAGCCTCGCTTAATTTGTTCCCTGCTCATCTTTGGACAGGACTGGCTTCTCAAACCAGATTTTCAGTTTGCAAAGACTGAAGGTGACAGTATCGTGTAAAATGCCAGGCAGTGGTGGCACACTCCTTTAATCCCAGCACTCGGGAGGCAGAGCCAGGCGGATCTCTGTGAGTTCGAGGCCAGCCTGGTCTACAAAGCGAGTTCCAGGAAAGGCGCAAAGCTACACAGAGAAACCCTGTCTCAAAAAACCAAAAAAAAAAAAAAAAAAACGCAGGCTCTGCATTCCCTGGGAAGCCTTGCGCTCTTGGATGTTCGTGATATTCTTGTTGAAATCCAAACCATAGTTTTCTCATGACTCCTGGGCACAGAGTGCTTGGTTTCAGCCACTGTGAGGAGCCATGGACTAACTCCAACCAGGGTCTGCTCCCAGCGTCACGTGCTCCCACTGAAGTTGATGCTCAGGCCTCACACCCCTCATGTCATACCTAGACATTCTGCAGAGAATGCTTCCATCCATCTGTGATGTTCCGGGTCCCCAGGTCCGAGCCATCCTGCACTTTCTCTGGAGTAAGGTGGAAGTTGTAGGTGGTCTGAATAGTTACAGTGACCTAATGCTGTGTGCTGCTGTGTATGCTCACATTTTCAAGGCACATGGATCTTTTGAGAGTAGCTGCACTCCTCACTGTCCTCACCCTGCTGTGGTGACCTCTGTATGGAAACAAGAGGATTGAGAGGGCAGAGCCTGGAGGGGCAGTTCCTGCCTAGATTCTAGAAAGTGCACAGGTGGACATTTAAATAAATGAACATTTAAAGGAGAGCTTGTTATCTATGTGTTTTTTTATGCAGAGTTCCACTTAACCCTTAGCATTGCAGAGTGGAGCCATTAGGTTATTTTGATTGTAAGGTAAACAGGGTGAACATTCAGGATTAGGTAGCTGGGAAGCCAAGAACTTCACATCTGTGTTCTTTACACTACACAGTGACAAAAAGCCTCCAAAGCCAAGTTAGGTTTAAAGCTTGTTGTTTTTATGTGTGTGCCTGTGTGCCTGGGTTAGTTTTATGTGCACCATGTGCATGCAGGTACTCACAGAGGCCAAAAGGTGCCATTGGATCCCCTGGAACTGGAGTTCCAGGTGGTTGTGAGCCACATGTGGGTGCTAGAAACCAAACTTGGATACTCTGAAAATCTTGAGTGGTCTTAACCCCTGAGCCATCTCTTCAGCCCTGAGTTATAAGTGTTAAATCAAACATGGGAACTCTCCTCTCACACAGAAGTATCTTGTGCTGTGTAGAAGAAACAGCTGAGGCTATGCATGTAGCAGTGTGTTCCTCCAGGGACGCTGCAGGAATGTGCATCTGTCCTCAGGGGAAATCATTGCTGGTCATTTGCAACTACCCACTCTGTCCCTCTCCAAAGCAGCAGAGTCCTTGGTCTTCAACGAATCTTGCTTGAGACTTGTCAGAGCCCCATCCAGCTGCTGGACCGTTGGCCTCAAGGCAGAGGAGTCACTTCAGAAGCTCCTGTCCTTCAGCACTTGGTGTTGGGGTCATTGTACTCTTCTGCTCCTCCACGGGAAGTTTGCAAGTGCTTAGAAATCGAATAGGGCGATCTGCATGCCTACGTCCTCCCTCGTGGTTGTACAGGCTACCCATGTGCATGGGTTGCCTTCCCCTTGTTTACCTTGTAACAGGTAGCTGGCCACGTCACCGTCACCAGTGACTTTATTTCTCTCTTCCCCCAATCAGAGGTTCCTCAAGAGCAGGGAATTGTTTTCTAGGCGATAACTTCATTTCTTCAGGCTCTAGTTCCAACTCCTCTTTTGTCCCGTCTGGGTACCCAGAGTGGATGGATTTACAGAGTCCTGTTTCTTTTCTTACTAATAAGATAAAGGTCTATTCGAGTAGAAATTAAAAAGCAAAGCAAGAAAAATAAAAGCCAGCGGCCCAGCTCAGCGGCCAGTGGGCTTGTCACGTATTAATTTTTCATCGCTGTGGCAAGTTGTACATACATAATCACTTGATTGCGGTGGGAGTTAGGGAGCTCCTATAGTGTCATTTGCATAAATCTTGTTAAGTCAATGGCAGTTAATGAAGTACAAATGAGCCCGGAGAAGGTGACATGCAAATCGTGGGTGGCAGATGGGAGGTCTGTTTGGGGGACGGCAGCTGTACTCTTTTCTTCTTTCTCTTTAGCATTTTTTAATCTCTATATTTGAGTGCAGATACACAGCCCTAAGCCTCCTCCCCTCCCGTGGAGTCCCAGCCAGGGCCTAATGCTCACGCTGAGAGTCAGGGACGGCAGGAGCATGCCTCACACATGCGTACACAGAAGTAGGCATGAGGTCACTTTAGCTCGTCAGACTTCTGCACTTGAATTTGGATTTCGGTTGGTGGGGACAAACAAAAACAGGCCTGCGCAGATGTCTCAGAGATTCCAAACATGAAAATACTGTTTCCGCTTAACAGGCTTCTGTTTGGTGGTCTTTTCTTCACTCTTCATGCAGGCCAGCTGCAGGTAGATAGGCTCAGGGTCCCCTCCTAAGAGCCTACCATACCCAGAGTGGCTTTGATGTTGAAATCAGGCCCCAGTGAAGACCCCACCTTGTCAGTGCAGGGTCCCCACAGGCCAGTCTCAGCTTTGCCTGGGGTGTCCTTGCTTGAGGGAGGTTTTGCAAAGCCCTGCAAAACACTGCTTCTGCCTTCTGCTTTTGGAAGCCCTGGGCTTGTTATTTGATTCATGATTTTGGTATTTTGAGAGGATTTAGACTTCGCCAAAGAACCCCAGGGAGGTGTGTGTAGAGAGCCTGAACTCTGAAGCAGGAGGGTGCCGAATCCTCACTGCCCACATGATTTCATTCCTTGGGGTTTCTCCAAGCGGTTTCCAGTTCCTTGGATCTTCATCCTCCATCTTTACTATGGCTCAGAGGACACATCCCTGCAATTGAGAAAGAACTTGTCTCGTGAACCTCAAGTCCAGGAGGCCGTTTACTCTCCGATCAGTGGTGACCCTCCTCCTAATAGCGTACTGGCCCCTCCACCTTCCCACTCTGCCCAGAGGGCTTGAGTGTTGGTGTGCTGTGACCTGTCAGTACTGTGGGGGCATTAGTTACTTTTCTTACCACTGTGACAAAGTGTCCCCCAGAAGAACCCAAGGGAAGGAAGCGTTGTTGATTCTGGTCATAGCTCCAGGGTGTGGTCCATCATGGCAGCAGGAGTGTGAGGCAGCTGGTCACATTGTACCCTTAGCAAGCAAAGAGAGACCAAGGCTGGTACTCAGTTCTCTCCTTCCTTTTTTCTTACTTCGGGAATCCCGACCCATCAGATGATGTTGCCCACATTCAGTGGGGCTTTTCTTTTCAGTGGGATTACTCCCTAGAAATGCCCTCACAGACATGCCCAGAGGTATGTCTCCCTCCCGGGTGTCTCCAAATCCAGGCGGGTTGACAGTCACGTACTGTCACAGGTTGTTATCTGTCACTGCATAGCAGGGGCCGTGCTGCCTCTCTACACCGTTGGCCTTGTTACCTGCCAGTACAGCGGGAAGATCGTCTGGGAGAAGCTGTGTTTGGGGCATAGTATTTCAGTGCCGACAGCCCTGGGGGCTGAGTAGCCTGTTGACCTCCCTAGGGCATGGGTAGGGCCACCTTCTAGGCCATCAGGGGAAGAGCTCCCCCTCTGGCCTCCGTGAGAATCGCAGAGGGCAAGCAGATTCATTCAGAGGCAGGAAGGGGTCCTGACTGGAGTGTGCCTGCGGCAGTTGCTGTAGTGGTCCTTTGTAGATGTCGGGGTGTCCTCAGATTGAGAGATTTCTCAGCCAGGCTGCCACAAGGGCACTTGACCATTGAAGTGGCTGCCTGGCTGGCAGTTCCCTGCTCAAGGCTGCCAGGGTAAAGGAAGAGCCTGTTAGATGGTCTATTCCTGAGGGTTTGAATTATTCACAGAAAACATTTTAAGAGTGTTTAGAATAAAGCCTTAGCAAAAGTTCAGCGCTAAACTCAAACCTCTTTTAATTTTTCAAGTCATACAAAAGGTTCCACTATAGCATTTTCATTTTGTTGTGATTTTCCATTCTATAATATTTAACAGCATGTGTAGTGTCTGGCATTGCCCACCCCTGCCTAACTCCTATCCCCAGGTATCAGGGAGAAATAGTCCTTCTGATCTGTCTCAAAAACTTCTTATTTGGAAACAGCAACAGGGAGCGCCTGGGGTGTCTGGCCTGGCTCTCAGACTGGACACCCCAAAAGATGGCTGGGGTGTCTGCAGTGCACCCCGCTATTTCCTCATTTGCAACGTGGAGGGGTTCTGGGATATACCTAATATCTAATACATTATTATCTAATATCGGAGTTGTGTTTGTAGACTGGTGTAAATGAAAACGTTAAACACAGTTAGACATACATCAGACCCCTCACCTATGATGCTGACTCCTGTCTCTCTCTCTCTGCTTGAAGCAGCAGCATCACTGGCCACAGTGCCCCTGCATGTGATCTGCAGTGGAATGCCCCTGCCACACTCGGCCATGCCCACTCCTGACAGCAGATTCCCCTGGGGACCTGCTCCACTGAGAAGGGGACATCTAAAGAAGTCCTCAGTGGTGTCCGTCCTAAGCTTTTCAAGAAAGGCATCACACAGTGACATTTTTATCAGGTCATAGCAAAAGTGCATTTTCCTTTCCTCCATCTCAGGAAGAGAATTTATTTTTAACGGAGTCACTGATCGTCAAGTTTTAAAGTCAAGTACACCGTTTTCCCTTGATACCAACACTGACAGCTATAATTAAATATATAGAAGCTTGGTGAAATTTAAAATGGACATGGAAGAGCTCGGGAAATATTTTCATAGGTTTCTTCATTTCCTTTGAAGTACCTAATATAAGAATTGTTTGTAGACTAGGGAAAATGGAAACACCAAATACTTGCCGTCTTGGAGTCCTGTACCACTGCATCAGACCCTCACCTGCTGTCCTGACTCCCATCTCTCTGCCTGTGGGGCAGCGTTAGCATCGGCCCTATGCTCCTGAGTGCAGTCTGGAGTGAAGTGCTGGCAGTGATGAGCTGAGTGGCCCCTGTGTGTGAGGGGGGCTTCTGGTGTGTTAGGACATCATCCTGCTTTAGATCAGAGCCCTGCTTAAATTCTACCAGCCTGGGCCCCGCTGCAGATGAGCAGTCTGCAGCTCTGGGAGACCAGGGTCGCAGCACTAACGAGCGGAGGAGCCGGGACACAGGTTCCCAGCCCTATGGCGCGCCTTCAGCAAGTCTTCCCAGCTGAATTTCCCATCTAGTACTGTGTGTTACACAGACATATACTCTCCTCAAGAGTGTCAGCGGCTACGTCTTGTTGTGTAGGACCTAGACGTGGACCAAATGAGGTCTTGCAGTGTTACCACAGGCCCTGAGGAAAGTGATGTGTAAGTCAGGGTTGCAAGGTTGAGTCTGTAAACTGAGCATCTGTGTGCTCGATGATGCTGATGATTCTTTGAGCTTCCCTTATCTAGGCACATGGGGTCTCCTGGGGCTTCTCCCCTTTGAGGATCACAGTCGATCCCAGAAAGGTGTACTTTACATCTGATGAGATGTGGTATCTTCCTTGTTCGTCTCCCAACACCTTGTTGAACACTGGGGTCTTCTTTCTGCTTCCCCTGTTTTGTGTACCCATGATGGAGTGCTGTCTCCACGGTGTCTGAAGAGCAAGGAGAAGTGGACACGGTGATAGAGGTGAGGATGGTGATGGTGGAAAATGGTAGTGATGGTGGTGAAAATGGTATTACTGAGTTTGGTAATGATTGTGGTAGTGATGATAGTAATGGTGATGGATGTGGTATTAGTGAAGATGTAGTAATGATGGTGGTGGAGGTGGTATTGACGGTGGTTATAGAGATGGTGGTGGAGGTGGTAAAGATCATGGTTATAGAGGTGGTGGTGGAGGTGGTATTGATCAGTGGTGGTTATAGAGATGGTAGAGGTGGTATTGATCATGGTCATAGAGGTGGTGGTGGAGGTGGTATTGATGGTAGTTACAGAGATGGTGGT
>CABHPQ010174472.1:40485-80319 GCA_902168405.1 Peromyscus aztecus
CCTGCCTCTGCCTCCTGAGTGCTGGGATTACAGGTGTGCGCCACCACCACCCCGCACGCCTACAGGATTTGATTACATTAGCCTACGGCTTCATTGCTAACTATCATACAAACATTCAATCTCCACCAACCACTTGGTTGTTGTATAGAAAGTTGTTTAAAGTTTGTAAGTATCATGGCAGCTACACAAAAAATACACAAGGCAAGATGCTTCTGATATTGCTACCAGATTTTGGGGGTCCCATCTGGGTCACCAGATGATACCGAGGAAATCAGGGTCCCCTCTTGGGGTTGTTAGTCTCATTAACAAAAGAACTTAAGAATAGATTCAAACGATACGTGAGGATATTTTTAAAACATCCCAGGGCAGGCAAGTTTTGAAACACTGCCCAGAGAAGAATGGAGGAAGGAAAAAAGAAGCTATGCTGTTTGGGGTGGCGTGGAGAGCAAACATGGTGGACAAGCCACCACATGGCAGAGAAGGGTGTTTTTGAGAAAACCAAGGAAGCACAGAGTGTTGGGGAAAGCGTGCTTACAACAGGGGTGGAGAGAAGAAGAGGAGAAGTTACCATCTTTCTTAGCTATTCAGAAAAGCAGGCAGACTTGGGGGCCACATGCCCCTCCCTGTAAGCTTCTGCACTAAGGGTGGGCATCCTGGGAAGGAAAAGTACAGCACCTTGTTGAAGGACTAATTATTCCCACCTATCTCTTTGGCATGGCTTAAGGTGAGCCTGCCTTCTTAGAAATGGTCCCTTGGCTTCGGATTGGTCCCACCCACCTGGAATAATAATAATAATGCCAGAGACATAGGCCAGAGATTGTATTCTCTTGACCCGTTTCCCTTAATGAGACGTTATTGATGCTCCAACACTGTCTCAAGGAATGACTTGGAAGAGAAGATAGTCTTGAGTAGGTGCCAGGCCCCTGTCTAAAGCAATGGAGACTTGAGCCATTGGGTAATGGTTTCATACTTGGGTTTAACCACTAACAAGCAAACAAATCAGGAGAATCGACATGTTAGGACTATACTGCTCTGCTACTGAAGGCTTCTTGGAGCATAGCTTAGCAGAAATACCTTAGGAAGGGGGAAGCGTTGGACTACGCATGTCCCTCACCGCTTGCACTTTCTGACAGTGCCCAGTCTTCCTTGGCCATTCACAACCTCGAGCCTTCGTTAGGAACATTGCTCAGCCATCTTGGATCATTTGATGTCTCTTGAACAGCTCCTGGGTGTGGGCATGAGTTTCTAGTGGGGAGGACACAGAGCACCTGCTCTTCGGTGTGTGCAGGAGGAAGCTCCTGGTTCAGCCGCTGCAGTCTGTGGCCCTAGGTGCCATCATTTGGACAGGCAAGGACTGGCAGCTTTCTCCAAGGGAAGTCACTGTTGAGTTTCCCCTTTGGTGAAGGTAGTGGTGAGGACACTGAGTTGCTACTCGGACGCTGTGGCCATAGTCTATAACACTGTTTTCATAAATTGTATTCAATCATATATCAGTTTAACAGAAAATTATTTTCTTCTGAAAATTTCCCATGTCTAAGCCCTGTGTACCATGTATTTATGTGTGTGTGCACACACATGCATTTATATGTGTGTTTTGTGTCTGTGTGTATGGATTTCAAGGGTGTTAGTTCATAAACTACTATTTTTTTTCCAGTATCGATCAGACCTTTAAATTGTATTGCAACTCGAGTATTTCAGAGCTCGGTTGTTACAGTGGATTATTTGGTTTTGTTTGTTTGTTTTTTTTTTAAATTTTCAGTGATTTACTATTTCCTGTGCTCATCCCATAGTGGAAGGGCAGGCTGGAGAGTCATGGTATAAGGAAGAGACCAGAGGGACCAGTAGGAAAGACCTTCCAGGTAGACTTGGAGGGAGTGGACTTTCAGAATGGTGGCCAGAGGCTTCAGGGAGAGTACCTGGTGGACAGTTCTGCCCTTAGCCAAGGTTTCGTTTCGTTTGGAGCATTCACCCTGCAGATATGACTGGAGCGCCACTGTGGTACTGCCCTCCACTGAGGTCAAGTTGTTAAATCTCCTCTAAGGGTACCCACTAGCCAAATCTGCCCTGGGTTTGTCATGTGATTTTTTTCCCCCATTGGAATTAAAAATTCTTCTACTTAGGATTTGATTAATTTTTCTTAGGTAATGCTCTTGGTGAATAAGAATGTATATGTATTTATATATACATTTATGAAGCATATTAGTTAAACTGATAGATGCTAATCAACACCAATATGATACATTAACCACACGATCCCCTCCCACCCACCTTCACGTGCTGTCTTCCCATATTTTCCCCCATAACCGAGTGGCCTCCTTCTGAGTCAGTATCCTGGCATGGTAAAATAGCTGCTTGTAAACCTGAGAAGTATTACATACAGGGAAACTGAGTCCCGGGAAGAATAGACTGACCCAAGGTCTCCTAGGTGGCAGATTAGGACCCATCTTTACAGGAGCGTTTCCAAAGCTCTGTCCACAGTAAACACCACAGGCTGTTTCTTTTTCTTGTGTTCACCTGAAGACATACGTAAATAATGTTGCCTGTCACAAGCCAGATTTTGTTAGCACTGTAACTGGCCGTTCTCTTTAAACCTCGGACTGGTTGAAGAAGGGAATACATAAGAACATGGCCCCTGAGAAGACCTGGTTCTCACAGCAGAACCCAGCCCACTTCTCGGTGTGTGTGTTTATCTAGCAAGCTTCACAGTCCCCTCAGCAGCCCTGAAGCGACATCCATCCACTTAACAGATGCGAAAGCCAACAGATTTAACAGATGAGAAGGCCAGATCTCACCTTGCAAGATTCGAACCCGGTTTGCTTCCTCCCCAAACCCGCTAAGCCACCACCGTGCTTCACCGGTTACATTGAAGCCCACGGCACAGGGTGGTACCCAGAACGCTGTGGAAAGAGTCTGTGAATAGAGCTTGTAAGGAGCAGTCTGGGTTGCACGGCATCCATGTTCCCGGGGATAGCTAGTCCTGAAGACCTCCTTCCCGAAAGCAAGCCCTCTGAGTGTATCCAGCAGCCGTTGTTGGTAATTGGAGTAGCTGGAATTCGCTGTGGTTTTAATTAGCTGATTACTAGTTTTCTAAAATGTACTGTACTCACTGTGGGTCTTGCAAATTGGTAACCGGTAGCTACCAGCGTAATTAAATATTTCAGAGCACTTGGCTGCAGCAGCATTGAACTGTGAAGAAATAATGCTGTATAGCCAATCAAAAAGAGATACTTGTAAACTCATTTACAGCGGCAGTGTGTGTTAGGGCCATCACAGGGATGCTTATTGCAGGAGAAATTAAAGATACAATTTTGTGCTAAGAGGCAATATAGAAATTAGTTCCTGAATTACTTGTTAATTGATTTGGTAATCCCCTCGGGCCCGCATGCTCTTTCCCCCCTTTTGTTGTTGCATTCAGTTAACAGTGACTATTCCCAGAGCAATAAAAATATTTTTCACACTTAGACTAGGTAATGCCCTTCCATCACACTGCCTCCTTTTATATTTGCAGCACCTGCCTCAACTGCAGTGTGCCTTTCCAGGCTGACTGTGGTTTTATGTTCCCGCCACGGTGGCCATTGCCTTGGTGGGACAGAATAATTCCTGCAGAAGGAGAGTGTGTTCTTAGGGCTCACGTTACAGACCCCCCTCCCACCTCTCCCCTAATGGAATCCCTCCCTCTTATCAACAGTAGGGAAGATTCCTTAGACTTAACTCATACAACTCTTAACTGTTTGCAATTTGGCAAGACTAAACACAAAACCATTTGTAGGAAATGATCTCTGAAGACAGTGAGGCCCGTTTACCTACACTGAAATTGAGCATGCATAAAAGGAGCACCCAGGGACGGCTGGGCTGCTCAGAAATGGCTTCCTGTGCCCTGGTTGTCCCTTTGCCTTCTTGCCTATAGACTTAAAGGAAAGGACATTAAAATTGAGACTCATGTTAGTGCTGCTTCTGTGAAAGACAGAACTGTTCTTTGGAGGAAGACATTCTTAGCATCTTGTGGGCTGCTGCACTCGTGGCCCAGTAAGCAATATGGAAGACCGCTGGGAAATGTGGTTCCATTGGTTTTAAACTATCCAGTTGTGTCTTCTCCTGCCCTGTGCCACCTGTGTGTGTAAATACCATTTTGCTTCACTCAACTATGGCACTCAGCATACTTCATCTTAGAACCTACTTTTCCAAATAGAGACTATTTGTCCCAGTACTGGGGATTGAACCAAGGTCCTTATGCCTAGTAGACAAGCACTCTGTCATTGAGCTACATGCATCTCGAGCCCAGATGATATTTCATTTTCAGTTAAGAATAACAGACAATATTTACATTTAACAATTTCTTTTTCTGTATAAGGCTGTGGCTGCGATTAATTAGTCCTTTATCAGGGCACACTTATTCCCTTATTCATCTGGTACATATATAGTTGCCCTTTGGTCAATATAAACAATAAAATGCAATACTTAATCTGAACACCTTCTCTGTGTTAGCTGGACTCATTGGATAGAGGTAGCTAGATGATAGCTTCACATAGCACCCAGCCCTCTGCTGAGAAATCCGTTTGATGGGATGTTGCTCACTAGTTAGTGTGGCCTGTTAAGGTCCTACAGTACACAGTGTCTGTCGCTCAGATGCTGATACTTTGGTGTCCTTCATCACGGAAAGGGGAGCTCTTTGTCTTGAGTTTAGTTTTGTTACCTTATTCCATCCTTATTGTTCCACTTCCCCGGATGTTTTTAAATGTCATCATTGTTTCCCACAGAACCAACTGTGCTGCGCTTGCCAGAAGATGCTACATAGGTACCTAGATTCGTCCCTTTGTTTTACCAGATTTTAAAAGATCAGGATTCAGACAACATCCTCCAAAGCAATGGCTTTATTATCTTCCTTCCTGGTTCCACTGACCCCATACATTTGACCAATCTGCCTTCAGTTTTCAGATAACACAGAAGGCGCTCCACTTTCTGGAGAAATCACCAGGAAGTCCCACTTGGACCTGAGGGATGCAGGAAGCAAGGGACATGCGCAGCCCTGGGCTGCTGATAACCAGGGCTTGCACTTTCTCCCAAATTGCAGAGGAAAGGAAACACGTTGGCTTTCAGATTGGGAAGACACAATTGTAAACAGCAGATGTTACAAATAGGACTTCCTCCTCCTTCTCTAGGCAGCTCGTGTTGGAAGAGAATTTCTAGTATTTCCCAAGGAATCACAGACTGTTTTTCTTCAAGGGTTTTTGTGAATTTGGTTCTCCACCAAGACTCATCCTGTGCATGCTGGGGTTCAGGTCTTTGGCTGAGGGTCTGGTACAAGAGAAGGGCTGGCAGGGCACCTCCAAGGTGATGGCTGTGTGTGCTTGGTATTTCTGCACTCTAATGACTATTTTTCCTAATACTTGTACTAATAATTTTTAATGGCTCACATTGAGTAGGTGACATTTTGATACATTAATGAACCTTATCAATGACTTTTAAAAGTTCTTAATGTGTGAGGGTACTTTGTCATGGTCCCTGAAAGGAGGAGAGAGGGCATGAACATGGATCCCTGCCTGCGTGTGCTCTGAGTTGTATGTGATGGGTGTCATACTGAATCATGTTCTGTGCCCTGAGATCCACTTCAAAGTTTATCACAAAGGAAGGACCGACTGATAGGATCTTCTGGAGGTCCAGAGAAGCAAACCTGGCAGGATTCCTGTGTGGCAGTGAACGTTCTAGAAGGCCTATTGCTCAGACCACTGAACAGCCTGCTGAAATGGCACCTTCATGCAGAAAGGTGATCTGATGTAATTATAACAAACCTCCCAGAGGAAGGTGAGTGTGGATAGTGAGCTTGATTTTAGGTTGGGGTGGGGGGGTGCTAGTTGTTCTCTGGCTTCTGGGAGACGGGTGTTTCTGGGCACAGGTGGCGCTAGAGTTCCGAGAACAGGGAAGCGCTGGAGCAGGCTTGCTTGGACAACCAGCCCCCAAATTGTGACATGGAGACTTATTATTAATTATGAAAAAGACTTATTAATTATTCTCCGCCTTCACTTAGGCTTGTTTCTAGCAAGCTTTTTTGCTTTTTAACTTAAATTAACCCATTTCTATTCATCTGTGTGCTGCCCGGAGGCTCATTTACCTCATCTGTGTGCTGTCCATCCTGCTTTCCTGCTTCCAGTGTGTCTGTCTGTCTGGCCAACCCCCAGCTGGCTGGCTTGCTGGCTCCCCTTTTCTCTCTGCCCTCCAGCCCCACCTGTCCCTCCTCTGCCTAGCTATTGGCTGTTCAGCTTTTTATTAGACCAGTCAGGTGCCTTAGGCAGGCAACGTGAAACAGCATCACATCTTTACATAGTTAAACAAATGCAGCATAAGCAAATGCAACACATTTACATAGTTTAACAAGTATCCTGCAACACAAACAACTGCAACACATCTTTACATAGTTAAACAAATACTCTATTTCACAGCAAAGCAAAAGCGGATCTGTGTTGCTAACTGCACTCTAGCGGGGGCCGTGCCACCTCCTGGGGTATACAGACCACAAGGTCAAGAATCCAGTGTTAATCCATTTGCTCACTAGTATATCCAAAATTCCCAGAGCAGCCCTCAGTAAGTACTTACTTGGGGAACATCTGTTCCCACAACCACCTTAGGAAGATATAGATTAATGCCTTCCCTGATAAAGTGATCTGGGAAGTTCAACTGCATTCTTGGAACCACAAAGCTTGGAATGGGCAGTGCTGTAGCCCTCAAGATTTCAGTGGGAAGCCCGAGTTCTGTGTGTTCTAGAAGGTTTACAGAAAATGCTTAAGAAGAGGTGTCCAGGGGGATCATGCCTAAGCTACATTCTGAGATAGGTGAGTTGACTTCTGCTGGCTCTGGTGTCCCTGGTTCCCACAGAGGGGAGGCTGCCTTTCTGCAGCATTCATAGGCCCTTTTCAGTCTGAGAAGGTGAAAGTAAGGGGTCCCTTTTTCTTAGCACACATCTCCTGGACCCTGACACCACCACCCCCAAGTTCTGCTCATCAGTGTTGAGGACCAGGTGTCATTACTTTACACTGTGGTTTCGTGCCCTCCACACGGGCTGATCAGTAGCCAGGGTGATCAGTGGCTTCGTGCCCTCCACACGGGCTGATCAGTGGCCAGGCTGATCAGTGGCTTTGTGCCCTACACACAGGCTGATCAGTGACCAGGCTGATCAGTGGCTTTGTGCCCTACACACAGGCTGATCAGTGGCTTTGTGCCCTACACACAGGCTGATCAGTGACTTTGTGCCCTACACACAGGCTGATCAGTGGCTTCGTGCCCTCCACACGGGCTGATCAGTGGCCAAGCACTCTTGCATTCCTGGAGCCTTTCTGCAGCCAAATTCTGGGTGGTTGGGGGTAAAAGGTACCACCAGATCTTTTAGCCTCGTTTGTACTGTGGCAAGCCTTTGCCACAGTGGCTACTGGAATCCACAGAGGTCAGCCCAGCTGCCCTGGCCTTGCTTGGTGGTGAGGCACTTCATTTTCTGCAGATATCGGGGGGCACTGTGACCTCTCTCAGAGTCAGTCTGTCTTCTGCTGTCCTGCATATGGTGCAAGGACAGATGTGTCTTCAGGATGGAAGTTCCGGGCGCCTTAGCCAAGCTCAAGAATAAGAACACTGAGACCTCATGAGCTGCCGAGGGTCCTACTTCACACTGAGGCTTGATGGCAGTTATATGTTGAAAGTACTGAGTCAGAAATGCACTTAATGCCTCTAGCCGAAGGGTACCCTGTACAGTACACAGCAGACGCGGGGGTGGGGGGGTTGGGGGGGTGGGGGAGTGGGCTGCCACCGTGATCCTGGGTCTGATGGGGGCTGCACTTGCTGGTGTTACCCCATATCTCAAGACAGATGGAACCACTGATCCTCATCCCTAGCCCAGGGGAAAAAATGCCGACTTCAAAATTGAAAGTACTGACCTGGATGAGGACTCTGTGACCACAGTGTCAGTCACGCCGTTGATGGCCAGGGTTGATTGGCCTCACCTGGCCGTCTAGGTGGGCGTTTCCTTGCTCCTTCAACACCATATGTGTGGGTTCTTCCCCACTGCATGCTGGATTGAAGAACAGTTGTTCCCTATATGAGAAGCCCCTTCTTCGGTCAAGTGCTTACCAATAACTGTGACCCCCGCTGCAGATCACACAAACAGGCCCTCAAGGTACCATTCCTATTGATCATGTATCAGTTTGTACTAGCATAGAGTCGAATACCTTGTTCTGAGCCACTGTAAGTTGGGGACCATCTACAAAGTCCAGTGGAAGGCTGTTGGGATTAAAACAGAAGGAACCACGAGGAGTGACGGGTTAGGACCACAGAAGACTTGGACAAGGAAGAACTTGGCTCTCTCTAGGGGTCGCCATGACAGCAGGTGGGCTGACCTGAAATCACCATGGCTGCCTTCGGTGGGTCCATTACTAGTAAGTCGGTTATATTTAAAAGGTCACTTAGGTATTTACCAGGCTGAGGTTTTCTTTGCTCTGTGGTCATCTCCAAGAGCCTCTTGCCGTCTGTCACCAGTGGCCCTGCCACTGCCTGGGTCAGGGCAAGCCTGGCACAGGAAGGCTTGGAACTGATTGGTCTGCTGTTTCCCTCTCAGAACATCGTTCTACCAGCTAGCCGTCTGGTAATGCAGAAAGCTACAGAGAAAGTCTGTCCTTTCCTGGGGTTAGTGTACAACAGGTTCTAAGTGGCAGAAGCTGTCGTGAATTCCAGAATCCAGTGTGGGATCCCAGGGGATCTGTGGGCTCGGAACTTTTTCTGAGACAAGCGATCATGGAGGGTGCCCACAGGACTCCCATTGCTAGGGTCCTCACTTGAGTATCCATTTTATACAAATTGTGCTCACAGAAGACGCACCATTGTGCAGACTCCATGCTTTACAGGAGGGCTTCATTCCCAGTGTTGTGTGTTCTATAGGTTTGGACAATATATACTAATACACTACCAGTGCATTATCATTCCAAGTAACTACAGTGTGTGCCTTCAAGGTTCTGGAATCTTCCTATTTGTTCCTCCTTAACCATTTCCAAGCACCACTGACCATTTTACTATCTGCATAATGATGCCTTTTGCAAGATGTAATACCATATAGTTAGAATCTTGTAGTAGCCTTTTAAAATGATGTAGTGGTTGCTTTCATTTTCAACTGATACAACCTGAAGAGTTTCAGTGAGGGATCGTAGTCATTGGGTTGACCTGTGGGCATGTCTATGAGGGATTGTCTTAAGTCACCTGATGTGGGAAGACTCCGCCCACTGTGGATGGCACCATTCCCTAGGCAGGCAATTCTGAACTTTGTCAGAGTGGAAACATGGAGCTGAAGGCATACACATAAGCAAGCAAGCGTGAATGCATTTATTTCTCTCTGCTCTTGACTGGGTGTCTCATGATTAGCTGCTGGCAGCTCCTGTCTTGACTTCCCCACAGTGATGGACTGTAACCCGGAATTGTGAGCTGGAATAAACCCATTTCTCTCCTGAGAGTTGCTTTCTGTCAGAGCATTTTATCATGGCTTCAGAAATGAAACTGGGGGTCATGGCATTCACTCACATTTAGAGGTTCTGTCCGCTCTTCCCATGATGGGAGAGTTCATTGCCTTTTCTTCTTAGTACTTAGTAATGTGCTGTTGTCAGAGTCTGCCGCAGGGGTCTGGATGCACCTCTTAGAAGGGCCTTTTGAGTTCTGCCAAGTTTGGACAGTGATGGTTAAGGCTGTTACCAGCATTTGTGTCCAAGGGTTTTTTATAGACCTACATTCTCAGCACACTTGTGCAAATACCAAGGAACATGACTGCCAGGTTGCATGGGAAGAACTTTTAGTTTTGTAAGAAACTATCAAACTGTTTCTGAAGTGGCTGCACTGTCCTTCATTTTCATCACCAAAGGCACAGACTTCCTGCTGTCCCACGTGCTCCTCAGCACTTCCTGTTGTCGGTTGCAGACCTTGGCAGTTCCATCAGTCGCACAGCCGGGTCTCCTTAAGTTTGCAGGTCTCTAGGGCGCTGAATGCCGCGGCCTGCTCCCGTCTTCCGCCCTTTGCGTTCTCTTTGGCGGGTCCCTTTTCCAGCCTGCTGTCCATTTGGGGCTTCAGTTGTTCATGGTGTTGCTGATTCTCGGTGTCCACAGTGTGCTTCGGGTGGTTGTGCCCCTGTGGTGTGTGTCCTTCGTGAACACATTGTCCTCACTAGTGTCCTTCCGTGGATCTGTTGATGCGTGCTTTCGTTCTGATCTCAGGCTTGCTGAGTTGAGGCTGTAATATTGTATTACCATTTCCCTTACTGTTGAGTGGAATCAGTGTCAGCCATTTTTACAGTGTTTTAAAACCTGATGAGTGAATGCTTCCTCAACTCTGGATGATTTAATTGGCCAGGGCCTCAGGATGGGTGACACATGTTAGAAGTTACATGTTGAGGGCGTTCAAAGTTAATTCCAGTTTATAAGCATTCAGGACTGTGCGGCGTTCTCATGCAGAATCATGCTCACCTGGCCTGTCCGTGTTACTAACCTCAGTAACAGAGGTTACTGGCTTCTGTTTTTGCTGGCTGGAGTGACCATGTGCAGACCAGGCTCTGCTGAGCCTGGGGGAGGGGCACAGCCTGTGGACAGGAAGGTAGGTGGGCATCAGTAGAAAAAAAATACCGTGTGTGAGTGGGTATTATGAGCAGGGAGAGAGAGAAGAGATGCTAGGAGACGGTATCTATCCCCCTCCTTCCTGGACATAGGGCACATGATACCCACTTCACGGCAGTAATACTCCCTCTAGCCCTATAATTCAGCCGGGTTCAGGCACTTGGCTCCGAGATGGCATGGAGCAGTTGATGAGCAAGATGGGTCACAGGAATGACTGGGCAGCCTCATGGTAGGTGGCTTCGGCATAGTTGCTGGCAGGGTGGGGTCAGCAAGCAGGCTTCTGAGTACAGAGGTAACCAGTGTATCAGTACTGAGGGCACACTAAAGGGTCTGTCCATTCTCCCTCAAACCTAGATCCTCCTCAGAGCACTCCCTGCTGCCACCCAGGCTGGTCCCCCATCCTCTGGCTTCTACATAGGCATGCAGTCTTGGCTCCTGAAACAATAGTGTGTATCTAAATGTACTTTGCAAGTGGGACCATCCAGCAGGGTACACTAGTTACATCCCATGCTCATTTCTACACTTCTAGAGGCACCTCTAGTACAGTGTACCCTGTCCTCACTCATCTGCCCTGCTTTATTAGTGTAAGTGCTACTCACAGCCTCTGGTGGTTGTCCGACCTGCTTACTGTCTGGGGATCGTAGTCTGAAAGTCCTGCGGCCGTTAACTATGGCTTCACTTCTATGCACCAGCTCTCCTTCCAGCTTGAATCGGTCTGGTTGAGTGTGGTGTTGAGCCTGAGGGCTAAATCCACCCTCGCAGTGACTTCAGTCAGCTAGGCTAGGTGGAATTGCTGCAGTCAGTTGGGTTCCCATCTTAGAGCACTGTGGGAGGAAGGACCGTCTTGGGTCATCTTCACTCACACGCACAGGTACGAGCTGTTCGGTCCTATCTAGTATGTGGTTCAAGATTTTAGTTCCAAGGACAAAACGCAGGGGTAGATTATCACCCGGGTGTTCTCACACACCTCCCTGTTCTCCACTCAGCATCCTCCAGCCTGCACAGCAACTGCCTGCCTTCCCCGGCTGTGTGGAAAACGGCAGAGCTGCCTAACCTCGCCGAGTATACCAAGTCTCAGTGTGTCAGGAGGGCAGAGTTCTCCCATTCTCTGCAGCCTAACTCGTAATTATAACTCTTAATTCACACATTCAAGCCTGCCTTGAGAAAATGTTTTATCTGGAATGTCATATTTGGGGCACCTTACGCTGGAGTGCGCATCCATTTTTGTCGATTATTCATTTAGCAGACTATTATGAAGGAGGTCCCCATGAGAGGGTAGGAAAATATCATTTAAATAAAAGGTCATCCAAGGAGGAGAGGCTCTGAAATGAGACAGGCAGCTGGAGAGACAGCCAGTGTGGCAGGAAGCCTCTCACCTCCTGGGACCGTGTGCAGAGACTAGGCTGCACTGCCGGTGCCGAGGACACAGCTCTGGGCCTCGGGGACGGCACAACCCTTCTTAGAACTCTAAGCAAGCGGAACGGACTCTGTTGGGGGAAATGCCAGGCTCATCCCTGTAGCGTCACGAGGGCATCCGATTCATAAACTGCAGTAGACAGTAGTGACTTTCAGGAATTAGGACGACTCACCTGTCACCTTGGCTGCACACACACCCCTTCCTTCCCGCTCACTTCTCCCGCCCTCGCCAGTCACACAGCAGCCCCCAGGTGGACAGCAGGCCCGCCAGCCTTCTCTCCTCTGGGTATACTCACACAGAGGGAGCCATGGATGCTGACTTAACGGTTCTCTTTGCAGTGACAAAAATCTCAGATGAAAAGAACTAAAGAAGGATAGGGTCTTATAAGTTCTGGCTTACAGTTTGGGGGTACATTCTGTTATGGAAGAGAAGCCATGGCTTCAAGAGCTTGAGACTGCTCACGCTGCATCCCCAGTCAGGAAGCAGAGAGAGGTGAATGTGGCTCAGTTGACTTTCTTCTTTGTATTCAGCCCAGGACCACAGCACATGGGCTGGTGCCCACCATTAGGAAGTCATCCCACTTCATTTAACACCATCTAGAAAACCCCTGACAGGAACCAGGGTGGAGGCCCAGCAGGTGAAGGCACTTGACTTTACAAGCAAGGACTTGAGTCCCTGGAACCTACAGAAAGATAGAAAGAGCCAGTGCCACTGAGTTGTCCTCTGACCTCCAGTGTGTATTGTGGCAGTCACAGCCACGCCCACATACATCCATCTCGTACACAATGATAGTAATAAGTTGATTTTTAAAAAGAACTGCCCTCACAGACCTTCTCCAAGAGTAAATCTTGTTGACAACATTATCCATCACAGGGAGCCTCCAGAAAATGTGCCAAGGATCTGGTCACAACTGATGTGGACCTTTCAGTGGTTCCCACTGCCTGCCCTGAAGTGTCCTGACCCCTTCGGAGGCCCAGAAGCCCTGGCTGGAGTCTCACTCCCCCTCAAGCACACCCCGAAAGCTCCCATATACCCCATCGCATTTCCTGGTGTGCAGACACTAACACGTGGTGTGGTAGCTTCCGTGGGTTGGTTTCTCGGCTTGCAGAAACCACCTGTTATCTTCATCCACCCATTCCCTGTCTTGTAAACTTGTCGCTTTTGAAGATATTCTTCCTAGCTCTCTCTGTTTTGAAACCTTTCTGGTTTACCTCAGGCAAGAATATCTCCCACCCATGGCTGCTTCTTAGCACCTTATCCATTTGTTACCCCAGGTGAGGTTTCCAGGGGAAGGGCTCCCCTTTTGGCTCTCCTGAGACAGTGGGTTTCCAGAGGGCTCTCTCCCTGTGTTTACAAGTGCTGCACACTGCAGAAGAGACCGTGCCTCCATTGCAGAGAGCTCACATCGTGTTAAATGCCGGTCATGCCGTGTGTTAATCAGCCTGTGTAGATTAAGGTGGGGAGTCATGAAGCTTCTGCTGCCTCTCAGTGAGGCGAAGAAGGCGGTTGGGAACAGCTCACCACTGGCTGGAGTGGCTCGGCTGTCACCGCGATTATTAATACGTTGTAAAGACATTTTGGGGATTCCGCCATATTTTGTATGGTTGCCAAAAAAATGTTGACAGTCGTATTGTGGTTAATAAATTCATTTAGATTTATAAGCATTGTTTACAGAACCTGTTCGCCTGCTGAATCTCCGGCAGCATCTGTTCCTTCTTACTAATTAACTGCTAATTACGAATGAGCTTTGTGTGTTTGTCAGTGTAACTGGCTCATGCATTTTGTAAGGAACATTAACAAATTGATTTACATAGCAGCAAAGCAATCAGAAGAGTAAACTGAACAGCAAGCATCTAAAGCCCTTTAGCCGGTTTCTGAATGAAGCAAACTTTTGACACTGTAAATATTGTTCCACGTTTGCCGTCACCTTAATTCTTCAGTAGAGGCGCAGTGGTCGAGAGCAGCTTAGACTGACCACTAGTCAGAGAGAGAGAGGTGCCGCAGGTAACCCGGAGTACTGTCAGGTTGGCCTCATGAAGCCAGGCAGGAAACCAGCAGGATAAGGCCTCCAACACACAGCAGGATACAGCCTCCAAAACAGGGTCCTGTGGGAAGCAGTCCCAGTTCCTAAGGAAGACCTCTTTCAGAGAGAGCACAGCAGCAGCAGCATGTTGGGCCACTTTCTGTCACTGGAGTTCTGGTATGCATTTAATGCCAAGTGAATGTCTCAGCCTGCATGCTACAAGCCCTTGACTGGAAATATGAGCTCTGGCGTCTGGCACCCTGGCTCCTCTGGGGCTCTGCTGGTGTGGAGCTTTGCCCTTAAGGACAAATCTTACCCAAAACTTATCAGATGGAGGATTTCAGATGATCTGGCCTCACCTGTCCACCCTCTTTGAGACCAAGAGGAGAAGACCAAAGCAGGCCCTCCTCACAGAGTGCTGTTTGCATCCAGCAGCCCCAAGCGTCTAGCCTCAGCTGCAGCTAGAGCCCTCCTCTCAGCTAGCACAGAGCAAGAGAGAATATAACCCATACGCATGCATGGAGGGAACTGGTGGGTGCCTCAGGCCTGGCTGATTCTCGGACAGCAGGCAGGCCAGAGGGGAGCAAAAGAATTCGAGAATGACTCAAGTTCAGTATGCTGAAGAGCAGTTGAGCTCAGCAAAGCATGGCAGTTCAGAGATGAGACCCTTACCAAAGGGCAAAACACATGGCGTTGGCATGAGCCTTGACCCTAGAGTTGCTTGGAAGGTCAAGGGTGCTGAGTATAAAGACCAGTCGGAGCTTTGGAATGAGGTTCATAGCTGTGACCCTCTGGCAGACCATCAGAGCTCATAGGGAAATGGTGATAGATAGGCCTTCGTCTCTAGGTTTGGCTGATGGAAGAAGATAATCCACGACACGTGACTCAGGCGGTACACGTAGTAGCTCAGTAAACAGCACTGCCATCGTGTACTCATCCTGTGTTTAGGTAGCAGCCGCTATGAGTTAGCACCGGATTTTACGCTTATAGATCATGGTGACTGTGCATGGGGATGCCTCCTTTCTCATCGGTAATTTATTCTTCTTAATCCCAGGTAAATCCGAAAGCATTAAGCACACGTGAAGTCGTATGCCACAGAAAGAAGCACAAAGGAAGCGTGTAGGGGAATGCTTAATTGACAGCTGAGCCATCTGACGAGTGTAATTAATGGGAGTGTTGATTGAAAACAGGCTGGTCTTGTAAATATTTGCATTCAGGATGTTTTCAAGTCATGTGCCAGAACATTCCATGCAACAGGATGGCTGGAAGCCCCATTCTCTGAAGTACCTATTCCTCCCCAGGAGAAAGTATTTGGAAAACTTAGTGAAACTGGCTTGCTCCTAAATGTTGTGGAGGGGTTAACCTCAGACCCATGAAGCCTGCTTTTTCTGGTGAGTGCTGGCAACCTTCCCCTAAGTGCAAAGGGGAAACAGATTTGAGACAGATTCTGTCAGGCCTCTAAGAACCTACAACCTGAGAAGGTCGGGCCGCACAAGAGGTGCCCATGAAAGCCAAAGGGGCCAGGCACTCCAGTGCTGTGTGCATGTCCTCCATCCCCAGGATTGGCTGTTTTCATAGATGACGTGTAGGAAACCAGAGCTTCCCTTTCGGGTCCTAACTGATTCAAGATTAAGCCTGAGTTAGAAGCAAACGCTTTTAATTTGGGGCACTAGGTGACAGTCCGTTTTCTAAAATTCTGGTTTAAATGTTGCCCCTTAGGGATTTACTTTGAAACATGAAGCCTTTTTTTTTTTCTTCAGCGAACTGGGATGAATGTGTAATTTATTCAAGAGACACTTGTAGGTGTTTTCATATTTAAAATCAACCGTGTTGTATATTTACTACGAGAAATCTAAATGTCAGAAGACTCGCCATTGGTGTTCCTGTTCCCAGGAGCCCAGTCTCTGTTTCCTTAGAAGCGTGTTTTTTTTTTCTTTTTTTATGGAAACAAGCTTAAAAATAACAGCATATGTTTGAAATAAAATGTTTGTACTTCTCCATGTAAACATTTCCCAGGGGAGGCAAAGCCTTGGTCCCGCAGTTTGCAGCCTTGAGATATATGTGCATACATATAAGACAGGCACCACTCGGGGATTATCCATCCTGGGGAGTGGCTGGGGTTCCTCTCAGGTTTCTCAAAGATGATGACAGCACCTGAACTAGAGAACTAGAGAAGCCAGACCCGGGTTCTGTGAGTGGTTCCTAGTGCGTTGACAACCCCTTGAGACCTCTGTTGGATTACTGCCTCCTGTGAGAATCTCTGCTCAGGGTGCTACCCCCTATGAGACCTCTTGCTCAGAGTGCCATCTCCCATTAGGAGGTGAATCTAACACACACATACACACATACACACACACACACACACACACACACACACACACACACACACACACGAAGCTCTGCTCTAAGAGCAGCTGAGGTGGGGTAATAGGTAAAGGTGCTTGCTACCCAACCTGATGACCCTGAGTTGGATTCACAGAAGCCATGTAGTGGAGGGAGAGAACCAGCTCTCAAAGGTTGTCCTTTGACCTTCACATATACACTGTCATGCTTGACTACACACACACACACACACACACACACACACACACAGACACACACACACACACACACACACACACACTCCTAGCTTTGAGCCTGGCTTTTCCCGTGAGAACTCTGCTCCAAGTCTGCACCCCAAAAGATCCCTGCTCTAAGTCTCCCTCCCCCATAAGGACCTATGCTCCAGTGTACCCCCTCCCGTGAGAAGCCCTGCTCCTTCTTGGTCCTCCTCCCCACGAGAGCCCCTTCTCCAGGGAAACGTTTTATCAGCACTGCTGCTGCCTCCTTTCCAGGAGTTTTAAGGAAGGGAGCGGTCGGTCTCTGCCATTTTGCATGTGAAATGGTTCCTTATTTTCAGATTATTATCATTGAAAGACATTTCTGTAGCTTGATTTCAACCCAGAAATAGATGTCACCAACACAGGGTGAGAGAAACTTAGAAAGAATTATGAACTTCTCCTGAAATGAGAAAGTCAGTGAAGGGAGGCAATATAACCAGAAAAGGGGAAAATTAAAATCTGAAATAATTTATGGGCAAAATAATTCTCCATCTAAGAGTATATTAGCTTCGTATTCAAAACATTTGAGAAGAGTGTTTGTAATCAGCCCAGATTGTGATTGGGGCAGTTCAAGGCCTGCCTAAAGCCTAGCTGGGCCGTCGGGACAGTGAACAAGGGCTGTCCAGCAGCAGTCTAGTGGACTTGATCATTGCGGTAACTGTTTAGAAGACGAGACTGAGCAGCACTGGATGGGGAGAGGTGGAGACAGGAGAGTCCCTGGGGTACCGCATGTCCTTATCACTGTGCTGCAGAACCAGGTGGAAACTGTCATTCCCTAGCCTGTCTTCTTTCTTGGTCTCCTTGCCATGGAGGCTGGGCTAGCGGGGCAGCATCCCATGGGGGGAGCAGCACCCCAGGGAGAGACCGAGAAGTCTATTCAGTCAGGGCACTACATGGCATGAAGCAGACACCAGGGCAAGGATGGGGGCCAGTGAAGAAGCACCACAGAGGCTGGGGAGGGGAGATGGCTCCATCAGTCAGGTGCTGGCTCTACGAGCATGAGGGGCCTGAGTCCCATCCCCAGTATCCACAAGAGAAAGCTGGGTGCAGTGGTGCCCTCCTGTGATCCAGCACTAGAGAGATGGAGACAGGAGCATCCCTAAGGCTCACTAGCCAGTCGGTTACTGTAGCTGAGCTGGGAAATGCCAGGTTCAGGGAAAGGCCCTGTCTAAAAAGCAGTCAGCTTGACTGGACACCAGAGAGTTGTCTCAGACAGTATAGTGCTTGTCGCCCAAGCCTGATGAACCTGGGTTTGATCCCTGAAACCCGTGTGAAGGGAGAAGGAGAAAACTGACTCTAACAAGTTGGCCTCTGACTTCCACATACATGACATGTACATGTGCACATACACCAGCACACACAAGTGAGCACAAACACATACACATGCAGTCAAGGATAAGAAATTTGAAACTGCTGTCTAGGCAAGCAGGAGAAAACTGGAGAAATTGGGGGGGGGGGAGAGGGAGGGATGTCCAGCAGGACAGAGACTGAAAGCATCCACTCATTGTGTTACTAGAGCAGTGGAGAGGAAGTAGGTGGCCGGCTGTGGGAGACTGAACAGGACGACGACGATACTGAGAAACCCAGCCCTGATAAAAAGGGGGAAGGCGGGACCAGGAGGTACTAGTTAACACGTGATCGATGGTGCCCTGACCAACAGGTCTAGTCAGTGGGACACATTTAGTTTAAGATAAGTAACTAGCTTATCATTTAGCAATTTGTAAGAATTCCCAGCACCCATCAGGGACACTCTGCATGTCATGCATTCTTTGATTTCCACCAGGGTCTGGTTCCTCCTGGACACTGCTCGGGTTTTGCCACCTTCTGACAAAGAATAAAAAAATGTAAGCATAGATCCGATCCCTTCCTGGGGTCTCGCCCAAGTATCATCTCTTCGTGAGCTCCTGTTTGCCTGAAGCCCCAGTACCCTCTGCTCTCTCCCCTCCTTACCAGCTGCCCAGTTTCCACACACAGCAGGGGTTTCGAACACTGACACAAGAGTTTGCACACTGAAACCTCATGGGCACGCCCACCTCGGTGTCACTTACATGGAAGACCTCTCGCCTTGTCATTGGAAACACTCTGCGGTTCCCCCTCTCCCAGTATCCTCCTCTTCTCCATTTCTTGGTTTCAGAGTCTAGCCCAAGTATTCAAGGGTACCGAGGTCATGAACAGCTTATATTCTGCTGTCGCTGCAGCAGCAGATGGCTTGGTCTGGAGTGATCGCCGAGATCCGGCGCTCCTCGCCAAGACTCTGGTGGTGGAATCTAGGGAGCCATGAGTATCTTGGGGGAAGTGATCAGCGAGAAATTCAACAATACCTTCAAACAAGCTTAGCAAAACCTGTGACCTGGTCACCCGTGAAATCCCAGCTATTTCCCATCATCCTGTAGTTCTGTTGTAACTGATGGCCTTTATCTTTTGGAGGTCTGATAGGTACTAAATCCACCCGAGTATCTCAGCAGGTCCTAATAAAGAAGACTCAGTTCCTCTCTGTAGCAGTTTCTTATATTTTAAGGAGTGGATCTCAGTGTAGTTGGTTCTTTTGTAATCCATTGACTTTCAAGACAACAACATGAATTGTGTTCTTCTGGGAAGGACCAAGAAAGAACACACACGTTTAGCCTCCCTGTGGGCTAGCTTCCTGGTCAGTCACTTCTATAAACTGAACACATTTTCATGCACTGATAAAATACTAAAGTCAAGGATACCGATGCTAAAATGAAATGGAAATGCTTATGGCCCTGGTGCCACTCCGGTTCCTCACTACAGCATCCGTCGAGTCCAAGTGCCTTGACGGGCTTCTGAGACACCAGCTCAGTGCTTCCCACCTACCCATGTTCCCAGCCCACCTCCACCCCTTCCCTGTTGGAAGGCAGGTCTAGGGAAGATGAGCTGGAGTTGCTTACCCTGCCCCTTGCCGCACCCCTTTCCTGCTGGAAGGTTCCTTTTCTCTCCTTGCTGGCCTGCACTGCCCCCCCACCCCCATGCTTGCCCTTTGGTGCCAGGGCACAGGTGAGAGAGAGCTCTGCCCCATGCCAGCCCCAGCAACTCTGTACCCTCTGCCATCAGAGAACCCAGCTTGCATTGCAGAACTGTACTTTCCTGGGTTAGTGGGTGACATCTTGCTTTCACAAAGGTGCTGTTCCTTCAGCATCACGCCGCAGCCCTCTGAGCTCTGCCGCTGAGACCCTGAGGCACCCTCTAGGTTCCTGAAGTATTCCCACGGCTCCTGCAGTGCCTGTGGTGCTGCCGCGCTGCCCTTCTGTCCGCTCCCTCCAGCTCGGGCTGCATACCAGGGGAGCTCCTCTCTGCCTGCCCTAAGTCAGAAGCCTCTTTTCAGACCTGCACCTCTTAGATCCACTTGAGCTTATTATCTAGGAAGTGAGGTCCCTGCAGGGCACTGAGCCGGGCCATGTCCACAGGCAGCATTGGGACAACACGGAGACTTATTGCAGCCTTTCCTTTTCCCTTGTGCCCACACTTGACCCAGGGTCATTTTCCAGGCCCCACCTCTGGTGGGAGCCGATGAAGGGACAGTCTTGCGTGAGGCCCAGCCTTGTGCTGGATAGGTCAGAAGAAGCATACAGGGCCTAGCTCTTCAGCCTTTGCCCGCTGCTCTGGCTCTGAGCTTGAAACACCGCTCCTAGAACTTGGCCATGGACCACCAATGACAACTTAGCTTTGGCGTGGCCTGTTGTGTCTACTCTATTTACTATCGTGTGGTGATAGATTGTGTACCCCAATAAAGCTTTCCTGGGGACTAGAGGACAGAGCCAGCTACTAGATTAGACATAGAGTCCAGACAGTGGTGGCACACGCCCTTAATCCTATTACTCGGGAGGCAGAGATCCATTTGGATCTGTGAGTTCAAGGCCACACTGGGAACAGAGCCAGGCGTGGTGGCACACACCTTTAATCCCAGCACTAGGAAGGAAGATGGCAGGGCACAGAAAGGTACATAAGGCGTGAGTAAACGGGAAGCCTCTCTCTTTCGGCAGAGGATTTCTTAGGGGTATGAACTAGTGGCTTCCTGCTCTGCCATTCTGATCTTTCAGCTTTCACCCCGATATCTGGCTCAGGGTTTTTTCATTAATAAGACCGTTTAGCAATTTGTGTTACGCTATGGTGAAGTCTCCTGTTGAAGAGCCTCTCGTAGCTTTTGGTTGTCTGTATGTGACAGACCTTGGCTTGTACGGGAAGGCCTCCTGGCTGCAGCTTCTGTAAGTCGGCTGCCCCCGACACCTCCCTATGCCCGGGCTGTACTCTGTCTTCTGCTCTGGACTCCCCCTGTCTCTGGGAGTTTGGAAAGCGAGTAATAACACTCACTTCAGTGCAGAGATTGTAAACACAGATTCATGAGGAGGGCCGCTAAACATGGACTTTTAATTACCGAGGAAGAAGGTGGACAAGAGTCATGACCAACCGAGAGGCAAGCCTTGACTTCCCTGGAAGACCGGTGTCTGCTTCCCTGGGTGATTCAAACTTACAAACTTATAAAGAAGCTGTAAATTTGAATTTGCAAATAGTATCAAGTCCTCGTGAGTCTTTGTTAAGGTTTCTGTTGATGCAGTGAAATACCCTGACCAAAAGCAACTTGGGTAGGAACTCCCGAATCACAGTTCACTGAAGGAAGCCAAAGCAGGAACTCAAACCGGGTGGGAATTTGGAAGCAGGAGCTGATACAGAAGCCATGAGGAGTGCTGCTTGCTGGCTTATTCCCTACGACTTGCTCGGCTTTCTTTCTTATATAATAATCGAGGACCACCTGCCCAGAGGTGGCCTCCCCCACAATGGGCTGGTGCCTCTCCCATCAGTCACTAATGAAGGAAATGCCCTACAGGCTTGCCCACAGGCTTATCTGATGGAGGCATTTTCTCAACTGAGATTCCCTCTTGGCTGACTCCAGCTTGTGTCGAGTTGAGATAAAACTAGCTGTTTTTAGGAAGGGCTGTAAGTTGTCCCTGGACCTTCTCTGGGAACTCAGTGCAGTGGCCAAGAAGTGTCTGACCATTCCCTACCCTGAGGGTAATCTTGCTGTGCCTTTGGTAGTCTGAAAGCTAGTTCGGTTCTGGGCACAGGGTACCTGTGTGTGTAACAAACCCAGTCACACCCCAGGCCTCCAGGTGTAATGAGCTTCCCTGGTGGACAGCTTTGCTGGTGCCCTTGGCTGCTAGAGAACTGTGTCCTGTGTGACTCACCTCCAGAGGCCCCAGAAACCTGTGCCTAAAACTGCTGTGATGCTCCGGCTCCTGTTCACTGCTGGGCTGGGTCCTCAGGTTTTATAACAGCATTGATGGGGATCCTGGCAAGTTGTTCTTGTGAACTGTCAGCATAGCAATTCTTTGCAAGACCCCAAGCATACCAACTCTAGTAAGGTAAAAAGACATGACTTTTCTAGAAGTTTCTCTGTAACTGCTTTTAACATCTTCTTACTATGTAATGTTTCCCATATTTCATTGTGATTGTTTATACAGTAGCTCATCTTTATCTAGCAGATGTGTTTCAAGACCCGCAGTGAATTCCTGAAGCTGTGGCTAGTCTACTCCTTCTTCCTATCACCCTACAGTGATGCCACTTAGCATCAGATTTAACCTGCTGTCTGTGTGGTGCCTCTTTTCTGTCAGGGCCGTTGTGTTTGGGGACTAGTCATAAAAAAATAAAATACTCTGATACTATAACAACTGCTCTGATAATCAAGATGGTTCAGAAGCAACTGGGTGGGGGGGGGCAGGGTACCACCTGGATACTCTGGAGCAAGAGGCAGGATGGACATTCCAGTATCGATGAGGCCGGGTGGTGTGAGATTTTAGTGACGTTATTTAGAAAGTATAATGTAACTCCTGAAAATTGCTTATTTTTTAGCTTTTTGTTTAGTGTCCTTGAGCTGTTCACTTGATCGTGGGTCATGAACACGAACGGAAAGGGCAACTTCTTCCCATTCCTCAGGTGAGAGAGGGCTGCTGGTTAGCCCACTTCCTTTGCACAAACCATCAAGTTGAAAAGAAGCATCCTTGGCAGCTCTCTTGTCTGTTTGGAACTTGAATCAAGGACTAGGATGATGAGGACAATTTGGAAGCAAGCCATTCATAGACTGATTATACCTTTGTCGGTTGTACAAGTGGAGGTTCCTCAGACCCCACACTGAAGCACAAGAGTTTGTGTATGTCTCCTCGGTCTTGAACAGGGCCTTCTCCTCCTCCCACACGGCGAGGTTGGCAGCCAGCCTGGTTGGTGCTTCCCAGCTGACTGTGGGGCTGAATTCGGAGGCTCGCTGCAGCTGCAGAGTGGGAAGCACACATGTGGAATGGGACACTCTTTGAATAGAGCTTTAAAGAGGGAGTCCCCCGAGGGGCTGGGAACAGAGAGGGAAGAAAGGTGGTGGGGTGCAGAGAGGACTTGCTTTAGAAAAGAGTGGGACTTTGACTGCCTGCTGGCTGGCGTCTGTGTGGCGCATGGCTCTTCGGCCTCTCCATGCCATGCCAAAACACGGAACCCTCTAGCCCTCACATGGCTCTTACTTTCAGTTTGGGTGCGGAAGAAAAATGATTCCCAATGAAAACGATGCTGTTGCAGTGTGTATACACTCTCTATTGGATTCATAAGTAATGTGAACCACTTCATCAATTATTTAGCCCCCAGTTCATTTTGTATAGAAAATTACATCTTTGAAGAGATATGACAGGGTTAAAATGAATCAAGTTTATCGTGAAACTGTTTCAGCCAGAGTAATTTAATCTGTGTCATTTTATCAAACAAGAAAAATTCTCAATATTTTGAGTCTTCATCACTCAAGTGTAGTTCAGCTGCTGTTGCTCTGGGGAGCGTTAATGTCTGCCCTTGTTTCTGCCTGTAGATGCCGAAACTCGTGTCTGCCCTGATAGTGACCCACACCTGAGTGGTGCTCTGAGGGTACAGGTGGTCTTGTCCCCAGCATACATTGTAGGAGATAGACTTGTAATGTCACTTTTCCTTCATTTCTTGTACCTTCACAGGCTGGTCAGTGAGGTAGGAACATATTAAAATCCTTTGGCATAAAGGGTTCTGTAGGTAATTCTGTCAGCGCATGCCGCTGGCACAGGCCTTTGGGCGGTGACAGTGTTACAGTGTTGGACTGCTTCATAGGCAGAGTTACTCTCCATCCTGCCACAGGGTCCTCCCACATGCTGCAGCCCCCTTCAGCCATCCCACCGTGAGCCAGGGGCCATTGGTTGGTGCCTCCAGCATCCCATGTACCACTGTCCTCCAGTATCAGCCTCTTTAGGGACTGTCCCACATCACCCTGTGTCTCTCCTGCCCAGCACAGTACTTTGATGGTCTCTGGCCGATTGAGTGGCTGGTGTCTCACACTCAGAAAGGATAGCTTCTCTCACTGGCAGATGGAGCCTGTACAGTGTCAGAAGTGGGGGGGGGGGGCAGGCAAATTGACTTATCACTCATCCGAAAGGGGAAACAATTCACCTTGAAACTTACCTCCCACTGACTGTGAAGCCTCTGATGAGACCTTGTCCCTAAAGAATACAGATTGTCCGGCTCATGTGGAAGGCGCTATGTTCAATGATTTTTGTCTTGTCCAGATCCCACCGTTAATGTTCATTGAGATGCACTGTTTGCACCCAGCACCCAGAAAAGGTTTCCCTCGGGGCTTTGGCAAAAACTGAGAACGCGCCTTTCCCTAGATCACTCAGTTCTTTAAGTTTGTTCCCCACCTTGTAAGAACCTGGAGCCCCTTTCTCACTGGGGCTCTGTATACTTCTGCAGTGTCAGAGGGTCTTCGGGCTTGCAGCCACTGCTGCTTCCTTTTTCCCTCCCCCCTCCCCCCCATCTCCCCACACCCACTTCCTGTTCATCCGTGCATTCTAGAGGTATCCTGGCTGTGTTGTTCCTTAAAGCTCCCAAGTAAAAATGACTTTGTTCCATGGTGCTGTGTTAAATTGGCTGGTTAATTCTGGTGTTATTTACCCTGTAATTCATTAGTTTCACCCCACCATTGGCAGCTGACAGGCTGTAATTTCACGCCTTGCAATAAAAGATGTCTCATAATCTGCTTCATTTAGCAGCAAGAGAATTTAATGAAATTAACTGCAGTCCTAATTACGCCAGTGAATACTAAAGACCGCCATCGTTTTCTCAGAAAAGGACGAGGTCCACCTCGTGAAGGATTCAGAATATAATTTCCTAAGGAAAGTTGGAAACGACTTCCCTCTATTGGCCGACAAGGGCCCATCGTGGCTGCCCCTGGGACTATAATTAACTGGTTTGTTTCTGAATGTCTCTCCGAGTATTCGTCATTTCAGCTCAGTGGAGGGTGGCCCCTCCCTCCATCCCAGTGGTGCGCATGTCAACAGGGCCACGTGGACTTCCTCCACTGCTCTTTCCTGCCATGGTGGCCTATAGGGTTGGTTTGAGTGTACCCTCAGCTCTTCTGTGTGTGGCTCTGGAAGGTGTCCTGCCCTTGTCCTGTGTCTGCCATGGGAGAACTGCCCAACTACAGGTGTTGGAGCTTCGAGGCTCACCAGACCTGGATTGGCTGCCCTCGGTTTCTCACAACCACCAGGCCAATCCTCCTTTTCCATGACAGGTCTCTGTTTCACCGTCTTCTCCCCACCTCGCCTCTGATGGAAGAAGACGGCAGTTCCCTGGCCATGCAGAGGACCTTCTCTCACCTCATGGAGATGTGCCTCTCTCCTCTGTCAGCCCCACCTCTCTTTGTCCCACTCTCTCGCTCCTTCATGGCCTTTTTCCCTCTGGTGGTATTGGGCGGATGGGGATCAGGGACAAGGAAAGAACAGGAGAAGGTCCGGTGTCCCCTGAGATGGCCTAGGCCTAGTGCTCGCCTGTGGCTGTACCGTCCCTTCTCCTGCCTGCCTCACCTCCCTCTGCATCAAACAACCAGAAAACTGGGGGGGGGGGGGGATGATGACTGCAGGGAGGCACAGGGTGCTAAGCACGACTCTGGGCAGCAAGGCGCAGGAGAGGTGTGTCCCCTCTCGCCCCGCACAGAGAACCCACTTCAGCAGTGGGGAGTGGTCTCTGTTTTCTAAAGAGTGGGTCTGATAGAAATGTCAAGTTCCCAGGCGACCGACTGCGCCCCCCTTACTAATCTGGCTTTGCAGATTAGTGGAGGCTCGCAAGCTCTAAAATAGTCACCCTCCAGAGGCAGCCCCAACCTGCTCTCCTTGGGCACCAGCGCTTGGGAGTCACCGGCTTCGTGTGGTGCGTCAGCCAAGTGGCTCTGCACTGTTAACCAAGTCGTTATTCCATGTGGCCTTGGAAGGTTTGTGAGGCCACATTGGAACATGGAACCCATGCCTTGAGGCTGCAAGTAGTTAGGGTGTAGCTACTTTGCCAAGGGTGCTCATGTTCCCGGTCATTTTCCTGCTGCCCCACACTGTGGGGTGATGACTTCCACATTCCAGATAAGGATTGCACTAAAGCACTGGTTCTCAACCTTCCTGATGCTGCGACCCTTTAATACAGTTCCTCATGTTGTGGTGACCCTCAACCACAAAATTATTTTCATTGTAACTTCGTAACTGTAATTTTGCTAGTTATGAATCATAATGTAAACATCTGTGTTTTCTGATGGTCTTAGATGACCCCTGTGAAAGGGTCATTTGACTCCCAGGTTGAGAACCACTGCACTACAGTCTGAGGGCTCCATGCCTCACCCACAGCCCACCCATTCCAGGAGATGAGTGGGTACTTAGGTTTAAGCTCCAGTGGCCTCCAGACCTGTGGCCTCCTGTGGGCTTGGCCAACTGACTCATCCTGGAAGTAATTCAACAAGGTCTTGCCCCTGGGACTTCCTACTGTCCCCAGCTTCCCTGCATAACCTTCAGAGCTCCCTCCCAGGCCACATGCTGGCTGGATTAGCATACAGAGGACACCCCCATAGGAAAAATGGTCTAGTCTCCAGCCTTGGGTCTGCCTTCTCCTAGCCAGAGTCATGCCAAGATGCCAATACTGTATATCTGCCCGGTGCCCCTCCCTGATCCAAGGCACCAAAGTAGCTCTCCACAGCTACAGAGTTTGGCCTGAAGGCCTCTGAGCGGCGAATACACTCTGCAAGGCCAGTCCCTGCAAGCCCAGAAGCAGCTTGGCTTGAGCTCCCCCATCCAGCCCCTCTGTCCTCTGTCCTTCCTTCTGCCCTTACCTTTAACCAGTGTGTCATGGTGGCAGGCAGAGGAAAGGGGATGAATCTGGCTTCTGGAATTTTCTTTTTCCCAAGGAAAGTGTATTGTGTGGTCTGGCAAGTCATCTTCTGCCTGTATCCCCACATGGCCCCCACACTGGAGTGTTTGCAGTCAGAGGACAGCCACCCAGGACAGCTCCTGGAAACACAAGGGTCAGTCTTGAGCTTGTGAACAGAAAGAAGAGGGTGACGGGGAGGCTTCTGAGTCCTTGCCATAAAAATAATTGAGTTGACACTAAACCCGGAGGTCTGGGTGCCTCCATCAGCAGGAGAAATAAACCCAAGTGTTTGGACGCACAGCCAGCACGTCTCATCCGCAGTCTGCCAGAGGTAATTTTGGCGACGAGCAGTAAGGAAGGAAACCTGAAGTATTTCTCTCCCAGACCCTCCCAGCTTATTAAAAGAACTTATAGACATGAAAATACATTAAAGTGGGCAAAGCGGAGAGAGGGTGAGAGAGATTAACAACCTCCACTGAATGGAGCCTATTGATGAAGCGGGCCTGTGGTTGCTGCCTCTGAAACCAGGTGCGGGAGCTGACGCGGGAGGTCAGGCCCGTCCGGAGGTAGGGACGGTGGAAATTTGTATTTAAAATAATAGATGCCCGAGCTCTCGCTCCTTCTCTTTTCCAGCTGGGGAGAGGAGAAGTGGTTCTGTAGTCAGTAGCCCCAAATTCAGCACCCAGATTTAAAGATTGTCTTAAAATGTAGCAGAGGCGTGCACCGCAGGGCACAGGAGTGCATAATGTCTATTGTCTAGTTCTGAATTTGCTCTTGAATGCCAGGGCCCAGCGTGGGATGAGGCCCTCCTGGGGTGTCGAAAAGGAGTTTGGGGGAGAGAGGTGGGGATCCCCAAAGAAAGGCTGTGTGTTGACAAGTGCCTGACAGGTATAGGTGTCTTTGTTGATCTTTTTAGGAATTGGTGTCAGTGAGTGTATATTGAAGCCAGCACGCCGAATGTGTGTGAGAGAAAGTTAGCTGCCAGTCAAGTTTTATCTCTTAATGAATAGAGACTGCTGAAGTAAGGGGTAGGTAATTGAGTTTATAATTAATTAGCCATAACCCTCATCAGATAAAGCAGTTGTGGAGGATTTTTTTCATCTCCTTTCTCTCCCCAGGGCCTGCCCTTCTTTGTCCTTGCGCTGACAGCCAGCACTTATCTCGGGTCTCCGGAGCCCGTGCCCATCAGCCCTCCCCCTGGCCAGGGCCGAGGGATGGTCAGCCGAGCCCCACATTGTGCTGGGAAGCTCCACAATCAGAGCAGCTGTCCGGGCCATGATGAATTAGCGGTGGGAGTTAACACAGAGGTGGACTGAAGATCCCCCAGCCGATAGCTGGCAGGTCACTCGGTTTGTCCTGACTTCAGCGCATCTCTGATGGACCTTTGACACTTTGCAACAAAGAGGTTAGAGGAGAGAGAGCCCCGAGATGGCTCCTTCCTCCAGAGAAGTTGGGCAACTCACAAAAGACCCTTAATTTCTCTAGCAGACAATCTCGTCACAAAAGATGGAATCAATGGGAGATTACACTCTCTTTGAGGAAACTTCTTTAAAAGAAAGGAAAAAAGGAAAATCCCATTTACTGGTGCATTGCATGTTTTGGAGCCAATCAGTGCTCAAAAGTGAGGCATTAAAATCAAAGGCAACTTGAGCCTGTGGCTACCCCTTCTGCCTTTCAAGATGTAAACCCAGTTGATACCAGCATAGGGAGGACCTGTTCCTAGGAGCCAGGCTGTGGCTCTCTGCTCAGGATACTGAATTAAGCAAATTCTGACCTAGCAATGCCAGTCTCCTTGTGGTTCTTCCTAATGAGCCTCCAGGCAGGTAGATGCTCCAGCCCCTCCCCTCACTGCTGGGACGGGGCAACCATAGCTGAGCCTTCCCTCCCTGTCTCCCGCAGTGGCTCTCTGATCCAGGGATCATAAAGGACAGTTGCTTTTTCTTTGTTGGTTGTCACTTTTTGAGACCCCGTGGTGTCTCTCTGGGGTGCTCAAAAGCTAGAATGTTTGATAAGATAATATGGTTGGGTGCTGATTTCAAATGCTAATGAAAATTTAATCAGATGAATGTGTTCCTCAGCCCCATTGCGGCAATGAAGGATGGTCCTGGTACTGAAAGGCTGAAGTATACGCAGCAGACTAGTTCACTTCCTGCATGGGTGAGATGAGGAGCCAGTGGCCGGCCGCCGGCCGGCGGGGCTCTGGTGGGGAAGGACAGGTGCTAGTTTGTTTGAGTGCTGGTTGCAAGTCAGTGTAGGCTGTGCACAGAATTAATTAGAGTACTGGCTTTAGCAGAAAGTACTAATAAATGTAGACCGTCTTCATTAGCATCCAATATAGAAACACTAGATGCTGTAATTGAGCCATACCTAATGACTCTTAAGTTTTTAATGAAGCAGGTAACTGGAAATAAGTCCATCCAGAGCTTGCTTTGCATGTAGGGAAAGGAATCAGATGAACAGGCTCACAGAATGATTGAGAGCTGGGTGTAGAAGCCAGATGTCTGGCATTAGGGTGCAAGCTCCACCTACTTAGCCTTCCCCTCTTCCAGAGTTCAGGGGTCACTTCTAGAAAACCCAGTCTGAAACTCCCCAGGATCAGGCCTCATCGGCTCCTGTCAGAGAAAATTTGGGTCCAGTTTCACAGTCAAGGTCACACAGAAAATACTGCCTGGGAGAGACCACGGCCCCTCCTCTGCTCCCAGGTAAAGCCTGTCCTTTCCCATCAGCTGACCACAGGACCTGGGACCTGGTCCCTCTTCCTCCCTCCCTCCTTCCCAAGGGAAATGTGTCTAAGTGATGTCACAAGATCCACTGACAGGCTTCTTCCCACCTGGTCACTTTACCATTTCACAGAGGCCTGGCCGGGCTGAGTCTCCTGGCTTTTGTCACTGTCCCTGCAAGAGGAAAGGGGAAGGAGGCACCCACCGTGTCAGATAGGTGTTAGCTCGGGACCCGGGAGCAGGACACCGGAGGCTTTGAATGCAGCCTGTTGCCAGGTCCTGCCAAGCCCTCCCACTCGGTGAACTCAAGGATGTCTCTTAATCTCTCGAAGCCTCATGTCTTTGGTTTTACACAGGTGGAGTGTTGGATTAGTCGAATTCCCTAGAACAAAACCAATAAAGAGAACGAAGAGAACTTAGATTGGCTTATACAGTGAGGGCTGGGTTGTCCAGCAATGACTGCCACCGTGCTGGAGAGTCTGAGAACCCGGTAGCAGCTCAGTCTATGAGGCCCCATGCTTCAGTGGTCCTGCTCTGGCACTGGAGACCTAGAGGATTCCTGGAGAGTCACTGGTTTGCAGTCCATGTTTGAAGGCCAAAGGAGCTGTTTTCTGATGTCATCGGAGGCTTGACGGGTGGCAGTGAGTGCCCCCAGCAGGAAGTGGGGCAGGCCGCAGTGTGTCCCTTGTACCTCTTGTTCCAGGGGAAGGTGTGACCTACTCTGGGGGAAGGACTTGGCTTTCAGTTAAGGCTTTCAGGAAAGCCCCTCACAGACTGACCCAGAAGCTTGTTTCTTCGGTGAGGCCAAATCCAGTCACACTGACAAGCCCTCACAGGTGCTGTGCCGAACTGTCAGGATGGTAGGAGTGGCCTGGCAGAACCCTAGGGGCACCTGGCCTCTCACGGTGTCTTCCCGTCACTGTAGTCTCCTGTCCGAGATAATGGAGAAACGCCTAGAAGCGTTCCTTACATCATCCTTCTCCGAGTGCTGTCCTGCCAAGCCCCCTGGACGGTTTGAGCGGCATCCACTGACATGGCACAGGCATACAGTCATCCTTCCTTTCACTGTGGTCAAAGGACCGTCTGCTCTCTCCACTGACCACTTCCAAACTAACATCCACATCATTTCATAGTAGAAAGTACTGGTCAACCCAGTTGAAAGGCAACAGAAAACAGAAGATGAAATGTTTGTTAATGTGATGCTGATGTTAAAATTTCCTTCCCGGGGGGAACACAGTTCCACCAAAGTTCACTGCACAGAACCAATGAATTCACTGGGCTTCCTTACAGAGCCTAGGCAAGGGACTGCTAATAGTAGGGTGCGCTCTCCTCTCCAACCAGCCAGAGGCCTCCACATGCCCCAGCCTCTCCCTCGAGCCAAGTCTAAAGTCACCAGGTAGTAGTGAGCAGTGAGAATCTCCCTCCCTCCCTGCCTGTCTATGAAGGCAGGTAAACCCAGCTTATTGCATGGATGGGGGGGGGCACAATTGAGCACAGTGGTCACTTAGCTTGGGAGACACTCACAATAGATGTTCAGCTATGTGCTGCTGATGTAGGATCTGCTGTCCCTGGGTGGCCAGCAGCAGAGAAGAGAGTCCAGTCAATGTCAGTACCTGGAAAATGGTGACTCAGTTGTCCAGAGAGTTCAGTGTCTAGTAGTCCAAAACCAATCGCCATCACATGTGTGCAGGACTAAATACCAAAGAAAGTTTTAAGTTCTGCCACAGTTATTTGAACAGTTGTTCAAACAGGATTTGTCATTTTTCGTATCAGAGTTCTAGAACTATTGGTATGCTTTCAGAGTCATGAAAGATGAGTTGCTAAATGTGAAATAGAGCAATTGACCTGGTAGAAGAGTCAAGAACGTATCAGTCATTTTTCCTATGGACTCGTGGCCCTGAACTTTGGATTTTTATGTCATAAATGCACATCTGCTCCATCTCATTCTTTTCCCTCGACACTTCAGCAAAGACTTGGAGGCCTGAGCATCTCCACTGAAGTCAGTGGGCATTCCTGGAGATTTGAGGATGGTTTTGGTGTGGATAAGGCACCTGTGAAGGAGAGGAGATACCCTTGAACTTAGCAGAAGTGGTATTTATGCATAGGGACCCTAGATTAGAGACTGCTGCATGCCCAGGTAGCAGCCTCACCTCAAAAGCTAACCAAGAATACTTTTAGTTCTTGACTTTCCTCTTGAGTTTGTCCTCATACCCAGTAGTTGAGCCAGAATTACTTGGAGTTTATGCACAAGCAAGCCTGCCTCGCCTGGTGTTAGCATGGAAGGAAGCTTGTTACCCTCAGCTCAGTGAACCAGGTGAGGCAGGCTTACTTGTACATAAAGCCCAGCTAGTCCTGGCTCTCCTATCTGCCCATGTTTAATGGGCATTCCCTGTACAGTGCCCTCTTGGACCCACACCCAGAGGCTAGTGTGGCGTCCTGTATCACAAAGGGGCTTGTGCTAACATGGGGTGGTATGCCTTTGCCTCCTAATGGAATACCTTCGGGACGCTCCAGGCTTCAGCTCCTCCCATTCAGTGTTGCTGACACTGAAAGTGTGTGTATCTGTGAAGGCTCTCTACCCTTGCTGCAACTGCTGCTTTCAAAACTGAAGCTAAGAAGAATGGTAGGTGCATGACTCTTATACGTGTGCGCACACACACACACACACACACACACACACGCCATCCATTTCTCCATGTGCATGACTGACGTGACACAGCAGCACCCCAGGTTCAAGGTCAAGTCTTGTAAGGGAAGACTGGAAGCAGCTATGAGTCCCTGGACGTGGGGAACGGGAACAGAGCACGGAGGGGTCCTCTGGGACCAGCCAGCTGCATTGGGTGCCTGTAGCTACATTCAACACCACTGCCCTAATGACCTTAGGGAATTTCATCTGCTTCAGGCCTGACGGCGCAGCAGCCCTCCCTCACTCAGCTTCTTCTTACTCCTTTGGGAAGCATGCATCTTAATAGCTGTGACCTTTAACTTTGTGTAAATGAAAATTGAACATCATACAGGCTGCATAGCAACCCTTACGAGACCCCATCAATGGCATCGTCCCAAGAAGGGAAGTTAAGTTAGTCACATACGTCCATAATTCATTCGAACTTCCTTTGGTTGATGTTGCTGTTATTTCTAAGATGCATTTGTTGGGGTTGTAGTAGCCCTCATTAAATGTATAAAATGTGCACCATAACATTTTTATTTTTCAGCTAGCATTATTATTTAGTGTGTGTTTGTGTGTGTGTGTGTGTGTGTGTGTGTGTGTGTGTGTGAGAGAGAGAGAGAGAGAGAGAGAGAGAGAGAGAGAGAGAGAGAGATATGCAGAGTTGGTTTTCTGCTTCTACCTTTATGTGGGTTCTAGAGGTGAAACTCAAGCCATTAGGCTTGAACTACAAGTGCCCATCCTTCCTAAGCCATCTTACTGGCCCCGTCACATTTTCTGAGGAAATAAACTTGTTAAACCCTTTAGTTGGAATGTTCTGAGGGCGTTTTACTGACGAGAAACGCATTCCTCTGAAAAGGTAAGGTAAGGCATATCATTCTTAAAGCCAAGGCACTGCGTTGTTTTCGTTTTTTTGGCAGGTTGGTGCATAGAGCCCGTGAGTGTGCAGGCAAATATGTGAGTGCGCCTGTGTGTATCTCTGCTCAAATGTGTCTGAGACACGAGTTGAGGCAGAGGTCATTTCAGAGCTGCACAGTCTGGGCTGCTGACCTCTTGAGGGGTTCCTCCGGCAGCTGGGCAGAAACGAAGACGGCCGTGAGTGTGAACTGGTTCTCCGAGAATGCTGCTTTGTGCGTGATTGTAACTGTTACGTAATCCAGACTTACTCTTTGTCATAAGTTTCAATGTCTCCTTCCAACATGAAGGGTCCCCAGAACAGAAAAGGTGCTTTTCCTCCATGCCTATGAAATTGATGAGCTGGGCGAGACCAGCTCATATTTTAATGCCAGCAGTCACAGTGCCCTCACCCAGAGGACGGGGGGCATCAAAGTTGGTGGGAGCAAGGAGTATTTGCGGCTGTAATTGACAAATAATACCCCTCATAAATACTGCCAGTCTTTTCAATTAGTTTTCATCTAAAATTCGGGCTACAAAATGATGGCCTGTCAACTGACAATGAATGGCAAAAATTAATAAATTGTCTTCTAAATAGAATGGACACTTAAGAAAAATTGGGCAGCCAATTTAGCACAGCATGAAGCGAGGGGAACCTTTTGTACTGGAGCCGGGCACTAATGTTGTCTGGATCTTTATTAATGGCGCTCGGCGGCAGTTGACAGTTCTGTTGCTACTGGCAACTTTCTTCATTAAAATTAAAGCCAGCATCAAATTCCATTAGCCGTACTCTGGGCACCTTGCTTTTTTTTTTTCCCCCTCCTTTAAATACATATTGTTTCTTTTATTAACTTTCTCCCCACCCATGGGAAGTTTTAAAAGAAGCGAAATAGGAGGAAATATTTGCTGAGGCCCAGGAACAGATGTGTGGTTGGAGGAGTGGGTTCTTCCCAGCCACATTGGACCCATGGCCTAGGATATGCAAGGCCTTGTCTTTGTCCCCACCATGTCCGGAATGGAGGCATCTCGCCTCTACAAACTGGCTACTATTTTGGGTCAGCCAGCATTCGGGGAGGGAGGACTAATTGGCATCGGCTGTCTAGCTGCCTGTTTTTGGTTTCTTTTTTTTTTTTCCCCCTGAGCTGTTTCTTTAAAAGTTCTGTCTTCCCCTGCCTTCCTGTTATTTCCACAGTTGACCGAACCCTGCACAATGGTGACTTGATTCTCAGAGCCACTTCCATTTGTCAAGAAGGAAAACCTTAGAGTTATTTTCCCAAAGGCATTGCTTTTATCTGCAGAACAAACTTCAACCTTTTGAAGGAAAAAAAATAGCAAGCTTTGCTGAATAAGTTCTGAACTATTGTCTGAGGAGCTGCCACCCCCCCCCCCTTCACAGCACCGCGCATGATTCAAAAGACTGATGGGATGCCATGTGATGCTCAGACCAGCGCCCCTGTGGGTATTGAGGAACAGTGGCTTGGGTTCCAGTCTTTGCCTGATGCTATACCCTCCACTAGCCAGACACTTATATTCAGGTCTCCTGAGAAGGCGCCAGGCTGGGCTCACCAACCCAGTCACCCCTACCCCAACACACACACATGCACGCACGCACGCACACACACGCACGCACTCCACCTACCTGCCTAGCTTAGGTCCTCAGCACTGCTAAACCAGCCCTTATATCTTCTCCTTCGTCTTCTGCCCACCCACCCACCCACAGAAAGTAGCTCCAATATTCATTAAGACAATAAGCAAGCTAAGCGTTAAGCAACAGGAAAGAGCATTATCCCAGAAAATACACACTTGATCATTTAAAGTGTGGCTCACCTGAGCATCCTGTCAGTCAAGGTGAAAAGGAAAACAGAATTGCAAGCTCCCTCAAAAAGTCCTTCTCTGAGCACCACCTCTCTTCCCTTTTGGTCCATCCTGAATGAGCTGAAGTCATGAGTTGTAAGTAACAGTTTTATCAGGTGGGTTGTGCATTCACAGAGTGCAGGCCGCCTTCCTGTAGCCACACAGGCCTCTAACCACCTTCCTTTCTCTGAATTTCTGGTCCCAGGTCCCAGGTAGACACTCTGGTAATAGCATCTAAGATAAGTACCATTAAATCAAATGGGATCCAGCCAGGGAAGTATCTTCATCTTTTGTCCCCTCCTCAGCCCAGCAATGATGAGGGACCCTTGCCTGGGATTCAGAGGGGTTCCTAAGAGACTGTGGTTCTTGGCAGAGACCTGTGCCCTGTGCACTCTGTTTCTCCCGATAAAGATTTCCGACGTTTTCAATGCTGAAGTGAAATCTGTCAAGTAATTGCAGGAAGGCTGTGCTATGCAGTGGTCCTTTTTGAGCAATCTCAGATAAATTAGATGAAGAACAACACACCAAATAATGGTTCAATTAGTAAGTATGTTTGTGGAATCAGGATTTGCTAAGACTTGGTGCCGCAGTGTTGACATGCAATTACTTAACACTGTTGACAGGCCCACAGAGTGAGGAGAGCCAAATATCTGTCCGCGCACAGCCAGGGGACCGCCGAGCTCTGTTCTTCTTCCACCCAGGAGCCCCTCCCACACCCTCACAATATCTGAGCGGGCAAGGGGACGCCTGCTCCTTGATGACTGAATCCACTAATATGTTCCATCAAATGGGGCGTGAAATGCGGTCTCTACATATAGCATGTACTAAGTGATTCTCACACGGAAACAATAAGGCCATTTTTAACTTGCTGACGCAAGGTTTGCTGTTGTTCATCATCAGCCTGCCCTGATTAACAATCGGTTTCTCGAGAAGGGCCATTCCAGTCCATTTTTAAAGTGTGATAGGCCAGGCATTGGTTTGGTGTGATCCCACCCTCTTTCATGACCGTGGGTGGGCATCTGAAGACTTGAAGTCTAATCATGTGTCCTCTTCCATCTGTATTTTGGATGGCTTCTGGCTATCTAGTCCAGATGTGTCTCCATCAGTAAGGTGTTTCGGGCACCGTGGTCGTTTGCTTCATCAGGAACCATGCCCCATGTCTGCAGCAATAGCACTTTGTTGTGTGACAGCCTCCAAGTAGGACATCAGGGTCCTCGTAGGGATGCTTGGTAGAGGTGAGGCACCTTGAGGTTTCCTGGATTAACTGTAGGCTGGACCCTTGTGTGGGGTTTGCAGCATGTATGTGTGCTGGCAGTTCTCTACTTTGCCGTAGGTCCGTGTAGGCTGAGGCACTTGTCTACTGATGGTGACAGTTTGGGGACTGGCGGTCCTTCATTGCTTATTTATCCAAAGACTGAGCTTGCCAGATGACTCTGACAGTCAGTTGTGATCTCCAGCTTGCTGGCATTTCTACATGAAACTACTGGAGAAGCCCCTAGAGTCTGCAAGAGAATCACCCAGAAGGGTAGCGCTGTCAAGGACCCTGTCCCCTGCTCCTGAGAGTCCTCGGTGCCTGTACTTGTGCCGTTTCCTTTTGTCAGAGGAATGTGTCCCTTGGCAGTTACCTGGTTTCCACAGAAAGTGAGTACAGTAGAGGTCAGGGCACTCAAGTTGCTGTGTCCGTGTCCATCGGCAGCTGTCTGCACACACAACCAGGCGTGTGGCGACCATCAGATCCAGTGTGTTTTCCAGATGTGTGTGTGTGTGTGTGTGTGTGTGTGTGTGTGTGTGTGTATTTTGCTGTGGTGTGTGGAGCCCACAGACAGTGTGAGTTGGGCCTTTCTTGCTCACTGCTCCTTTTCTCTGACCTCAGTGTTTAGCCCCCACTCATGACAGTGGTTGCAAGCCTTCGGTCATTCATTAAGCACTTATGAATATTTATTTGCACGGCTTTGAGTGTACAGAATTAGCAGGGTGAGGATGGGCTTGTCCAGAAAGCCAGTAACTCAGAGATGAAGGCCGAACCACTGGGTTGGTGCTAGCTGAACAGCAGCATGGAGTAGAGAAGGGTGCCGTCCACCTGGTCTTTCCAGGGATTTTACATTAGAATAAGTAAGAAATGAAGTTAATGTTGACGGCAAATGAGAGTCATATGTAAATTGACCTTTGTCCTGCTAAGCCCCTGCAGTCCAGTATAATGCAGCTCACACTCCGTCCCTGCCTCTGCAGCTGTGAGGTCTTCAGCAAGGAGTCTTTAAGCATTGCCAGTTAGCGTCGCCTGGGAGACAGGAGATAAGCCTCTGGGTATGCCTTTGGGAGCTGATCTTGAAGGGTTGTTGAGGTGGGAAGACCCACCCACCATGGGCGGCACCATTCCCTGGCTGGGATCCTGGACTGTACAAGGGAAGGAAGGGAAATGCGCCGCAGCCTGCCGTCCTCACTCTCTGCTTCCCGATTGTGGAGGCAGTGTGACCAGCCACCACCTTGGTTTCCCTACAGTCCACCATCGCCTTGAATTGTGAGCCAGACTGAACCCTCCTTTCCTGTGAGTTGCTTTTGCTGGGGTTATGTTATCACAAGAGCAGGGAAGGTAACTAAGACTCCCAACACTCTGCAGCCATGCCCAAGCAGAGCTACGTCGGGGCAGGTGACTGACTGCCTTTGGGTAAGCACAGTGAGATACCTGGTGTGGGGGAGGTTGAATCCTCCTGGGGGTGAGTGTGCTGTGGACAGCAATGGGCTCTAAGACATGAGTGGCAGCACCCCAGAGTCAGGCAGACAGCAAATTCTGAGACCTAGAAGGCTGCCATAGGGTGTTTTCTAAGACTGTTACGTATTTGAAAGCATGAGCTGTGCACAAAGGACGCGTCTCCCGTGCAGCAGACACTAAGTGCATTATGCAGATTATAAAAATCAACTCCATAACGTACCTGCCGCATTAGCTTTTGACTCCTAACAGGTGGGGCCCGCGCTCACAGACTCGCCGTTCCCACGGGCATCGATAGGCTGTCGCTGTGCGCCTGTGATACCTGCAGTGCTGGTGATGTTCAGGGGTCGTGGCTGGAATAAAGCAGCAGCAGGATTTTGTTGTTGGTTTTGCAGGCTTCCTCTCTGCCGTGCCACGGCCATTGCCGTTGGTAAGTCGTTAGCATCTTTGCAAGACTCCTGCTCTCCTGCCAGGGGCTTGACTTTCCCACGGTAGCCTTGTGAAGGACTGGCCAGGTGCATTCACATGCTTCCTAGGCCAGCAGGACAGGGAGGCGGCGAAGTATGATTTTTCTGTAGCATCAGGAGGGGAGAGGGAGGTCCATTGGCAGACTACCAGAGGAACCTCTGGTTGTGTTTGTGGGTCTGGCCTCCACCACGGTGGTCAGGGCAGGAGGAGCAAGTAGGCAGGGAGGTGATAAAAAGGATTCCGGTACCCCTGTGCCGCTTTACCTAGAAGAGCAACACATGGGGTGTCCCCTAGCAACCAAGGCAGAAAACAGCATCCATGGTGCTGAAAACTTAAATCAGGAACCCGTAAGGACACAAGAGGAGGAAAACAACGCAACCCATGGAGTTATTATTATAAAGATGGGTTTTGCCAGGCCTGGCGGGGAAGTGCCGCTTCCTAGATGACATGGTTTGGGGGTTTCTCGGGGTCTTGCTTTTACACTGCACTGTGTAACGGTTTCTCGGCTGGTGCTTTCTCTCTCTCCTCTCTTTCCTCTCTCTTCTTGCTGCCATCCGCATTTGAGGTGAACCGAGCCTCCATGGCGCTAGCTGAGCCTGATGCCAGCGACGCTCGTGGTCAGCTTGTTTTTTTTCCCCCCTCAGGAGGGGGGGGGGCACAGCAAACTCCCCCCCCCCCATGTCTGTGGTCCTGGTCCCTGGTCTCGTTATTCGTGTGACTGTACTAAATTGGATTCTCTGTCCATCATTATTAAAATGTGAAGTGTGTCGGTCACAAAGCATACATTTCGGGGCAGTTAGCTGAATAATTCTTTTCTTTATGATCCCAAATTACTGCTGAGCTCTGGAGAGGGGAGCAGTTTAGCCAATTGTTGCCATTTGAGCTGGATTTGTGGGTGATTAGCTCCTGGTCGAATCCAGTCCCAGCCTGCGCTTTGAAGCCCATGCCGTGTGATTTTCTCAGCGGTGAGGTAGGAATAGACGCGGCTAATGACAGGAAGGTCGCGCGGGTGATCTGACCTGTGTGTGGTGCAGGTTTGGGTTTCGCAAATAGGGCATCCACAATAACCAGTGTGTCACTAACCCGCCGTGCATAATCGGGGCTTTACAGGATGGTTGGAGATGCTGACAGCTCAATTAAAGTGTAACCCTTTGTACCCGACAGCCTGGCAGAATGACAGAAATATTACTAACCAGAACAGGGAGGGGGTCACCAGGGAGCCGGTTAAAGATCTAGAATAATCCCTGCCTCCCCTCCCCCACCCGAGCCCTGTGCAGGGCAGGCTGGGGAAGAGGCCTCTGCTTGTGCAGTGTCAGGTCCCACTGTAAAGAGGGAGGGGAGGGAACACAGTTTTGGAAGCATCCCTGCTGTTTCTATGGAAACACTCTAAACTAGAGGGAAAGTTGAACTGATTTAGAAAGGGGGTGGAGCTTATGTCAGTGGGCCGTTGTCCGCCAAAAGGTACATCTGAGCACCTTGTAAGTGATCTTCCAGAAGCTCTCTTCTCGGGAGGATGTGGAAATACCAGGTAATTGGGATTGTTTTCCTGCACACAGCTAATGGTTTCTCTGTTATTGATTGCCTTTGGCTGGTTAAGAGCCGTCTTGATCTTGATCATGACAAGCTGTCTTGATCCATGGTGAATCGGTGGTCTCGGTGTTTCT
>CABHPQ010174473.1:0-49778 GCA_902168405.1 Peromyscus aztecus
GTGGGGACATTTGGTGTCCTGAAGGTAATCCAATTTAGTTGGAAAGGAGAATGGGAAGAGGCTGTGAGAAGAAGCAGGCACAGAGCCAGGCACCAGAGGGCGAAGGCCCTGGTGCTGTGTGAAGGGAGTTGGAGTTTCTCCTGGATGAATGTGGAACATTAAAGTATTATAGGAGAGACCCCTGATGCTCACTACCCACATTTATTGGTAGGTGAGGAGTGTACTTGGACATATAAAAATATTTATTTTACCCTAAAGCATTAACTGTCCATCCACCAGCCAGTCTCCTCCACAGTGGAGAAAATCCTGTTGGAATTCAATAACTCACTCACATACAAGGATTCTCTTCCTATGGTAGCTTTGTGACTCTGGAGCTCAAATATCAGCAGTTAATTCAGGGAAGGCATTACCCAAATAATATAACTCAGCCGAAGAGACCCAGCTTAAAAATTAATATAGTATGTCTTTCATGAGCCGTGAACTGCAATATACAGCTGGCCTCTCTTGAGTCATTAAAACTTGCTGTTGTATTAGATTACAGAAAACCCTAATCAACTAGCCCTGCTCTGGCTGGATTTTTGTTTTTAGAACATAGATCTCTTTTTTGTCTAGCAGAGGAAGGCAAGCACAAACCACGGAAACAAAGCTTCATGTAATCTGGATGCAGGATACAGAGCTTCCATCTCTTCAGGCCATACCTCCAAATGGAATTTTAGTGAGAAAAAAAAAAAGTTTTCTTGGATGATAAACATTGAAGAGATGACCTGAAGAAAATAATCAGTGCATGTTGATATAGATAACCCTAAAGGCTTCTGGGCAACTCAATGCCAAGATGGCATGAACCAACCATAATGGTAGTAGACAGGAAAATGGCAGATATGATGTGTGTTTGGAAGAGAAATGGTACCCAAAATGGGCCCTGGAGCTGTTTGTGATCCCTGCTGGGCCACTGAAGCCAGAAGAGTTGGCACATCATATTGAAAAACACTAAAAGCAAGAGAGGAAGTAAGCATGCATCCTTCAGCCTCTAAATCATAAAGGAGGCACCTTCACTGCAGAACTGCTGTGTGGCCTGTGGTCACACCAAGGACATACAAAGCAGAACCTGCTGGCATCTCCACACACCACCCATTTCACATATCTGTCTGGAGATTTCACTATTACTGTTTTGCATACGTTTACATTATTTACATATCAATGACATTTTAAAAGATTTATTTTATTAATCATGTGTATGCATGCATGCCTATATGTGAGTATGTGCGTGTGAGTACAGATGCCTGAAAAAACCAGGGACATCTAATCCCCTGGAGCTGGCATTACAGGTAGCTGTGAGCTGCCCAACACAATTGATGGGAACTGACTCCAGTCCTCTGCAAAAGCAATATGTGCTTTTAATGGTTGAGCTATCTCTCCATCCCCATCAATGACAATTTTAATGTATTCATTTATTGTGACTATTTACTGCAAGGCACCATCCTAATAAGTGGGAACAATATCAAGAAGCAGGAGATATAAACATTGACCTCAAAAGATTTACTACCTACTAGATGTGACAGGCCACAAACTTCCTCCATAACATGGGGTATAAAGTAATCAAAAGAACCATAGAGAGTCAGGTGACATGTTAGATCATCACACATATATTTAAAAGACACTGGCATGTCAGTAAATGGTAGATTTGTGAGATCTGTTCTTATTAACCTCATTCGTTTTAAGAATTAATAAAGAGCAATGTGATTTTGCTAATTGAAGCTCAGAGCCTTCAGCTGATATTGATCAGCAGGTGGTGGCGGCAATGGGGAGACCAGGCATTCTGAATGGCACTGAACTCCAGAGCAGCTCTCTTAGTGGCTGCTCAGATGATCTGTTAGTCTTTCCTTTGTGGAGAAAGGTAGGAGGAAGGGTTTGTGCAGAAGGCCTGGGGCCTTTGCCCAGGAGACACTTGTTCGGTTCTGCCACTGCTGCAAGGAACAAGAGCCATGCCCTAAAATGCTCCTAAATAAAGGAATTCAAATTAGGAGTAAGAAAAATCAGGCTCATTTTCAAATAGCTGTCCTCCCGTCTGACACTATGCCAGCACAGGGAAGCCTAGGACAGCGCTGCCTTCCCCTTTCCTACCCCACTCCAGTAGGTACTTGTTAGGTTTAAGAGATTAACTGTTCTTGCAGACCTGCCAGCGCTTCCCACCCTCACATTCAGACTTAAAGGGGAAAATCAGTACAGCTGTGGAAGGGCATGAGCGATAAATGCCTTTGGGAGTCGGGAATTTCCATGCCCACGAAGGAAACCAGGTGTAGAAAAGGAAGTTTTAATTTTGCTACTTAGAAAGACAAAGCCCTCTTAGTCCCCCTGTGTAGCTCTGACATGGGAAACGAGTTCATGTTGTCGGATTCCTTTGCAGTTATTATATCTACCTCTTCATGAAGCCTCTTCAACTGATGAAAATAAGAGATGGCTTTATCTTGTTCTCCATCATTTTAACCAACACATTTATTTGTGTGTGTGTGTGTGTGTGTGTGTGTATGTATGTATGTTACATGCATGTGAACGCGCAAGTCTGTGTTCCTGTGTGTGCATATGTGGAGGCCAGAGCAGGATGTTGGGTGTTTTCCCTGGTGCTCTCTAACCTAGGGCCTTGAGAAGGGTCTCTCACTGAACCAGAAGCTTACCATTTTAGCTACACTGGCTGCCCAGTGAACTCTTGGGATCTCCAAGTCTGCTCCTAAGTTCTGGACTACAGGCCCATACAACCATGCCTGGACTTTCACATGGGTGCTGGGGATTGGAACTCAGGTCCTCATGAAAAAAAAATTCCTACCCAGTGAGCCATCTCCCCTGCCTTGGAATTGAATTCTTAGATGTGATGAAATCACATTTCAGAATGGAGCAAATATCTTCAGATTTCATAGTTAAAGAAAATATATTCAAGTCTAAGACATTATTAAAATATTTAAAATGAAATCATTGAAAAATAATAAGTGGTCAGGTAGTAATGGTGCACACCTTTAATCCCAGCACTCAGGAGGTGGAGGCAAGCAGATCTCTGTGAATTTGAGGCCAGCCTGGTCTACAGAGTGAGTTCCAGGACAGTCAGAGCTAAACACAGAGAAACCCTGTCTTGAAAAAGCAAAATCAACATCATCATCATCATCATCATCATGCTAGGTTTCTCAAGCACCAAGATATATTAACATGCTGTGTAAGATAAGAGAAAATGTTGGAGATATAAGCCTTATTTTCAAGCTTATAATCTAGTTGGAAAGGTAAGGTTTAAATATATATATATGCATTAAATGTAAGGATTAACTATTAAAACAATACCAAGAGGCTACTAAACCAAAGAGTTTAAGGGAAGAGAAAGAATAGATGTAAATGTTGGACTTTATTTCAGAAGGCCTTGGACACATTGGTAGATCACCAGGCTTTCTACCTGTTTTCAAGACTCTCAGTAAGCTGGTTTAATGTTGATGGCACTTCCTAGCAAGAATTTCGAGCTATTGTTTTACTTTTAGCATTTTTAATACCAAAATATTTAATTTGATGCTTTATTTAAATTTTGCATGACTTTAAAAAAAGATGTGTGTGTACGCGCGCATGCATGAAGGCCAGAAGGTGTCAAATCCCCTAGAGCTGGAACAGGCAAGAAGATCCTCTGCAAGAGCAGCAAGTTGTCTTAACTGCTGAGCTATCTCACCAGCCCCTCATGACACTTTTAAATATTGTGAAAACTATTCTCCCCCACCCAGACTCTCAAACTGACTATTTCTAAATAGGATTTCAATTAAGGAATCCCTATTTTGTTCAAATCTTACTTTATCTGGTTTCTTTCATTTTAAGGATATGGGTTCTCTAAATTTTTCTGTCTCTGTCTCTGTCTGTCTCTCTCTCTCTCTCTCTCTCTCTCTCTCTCTCTCTCTCTCTCTCGTGTGTGTGTGTGTGTGTGTGTGTGTGTGTGTGTGTGTGTGTGCCCATCTGTCTGTCTGTCTCACTCCGTGTCTGTCTCTCTTTTTCTTACCACACATCCTATGTCTCATGAATAGATAAGGACATTATTTTAGAGAAGTTGAGATTTGATTTTTGGGTGCTGTAACAGTCAAATTTGTAACTTTAATAAAACCAAATCTTGTTAACCAAATTAACTCTCCCTTTGGCTTTGCTTTGGTTTTGTGGTGCTGCACAAATTTTCCACCCTCAAGCCACCCTCTTGGAAAATCAACTTTTAAACTTGAGTTTTAAAGTATCATAGTTTAGATTTCTTAGTTCATTTGCTCTCTTCATTAAAACAGACACAAGAATCAAAGCTGAGCGTGTGGAGAAAAAGTGAAGATTCTAGAGACCAGTGAGAGACATGACTATTGCTGAGTCTCTAAATTAGCTAAGTCACAGGCCGCATGCTAAGTAAGTGCTTTGTCTGGTTTCTTTATTTTTGCTAAACACAAAACTGGAATCTTATATGGGTAATAAAGTTGCTGATAATAGTTTTAGTTTTATAATTGGGAGTCAGTGTGTCTCAAAATGGTGAGTCAAAAGCCGCTCTGAAGACAAAGTACTACATGCATTCAAAAAAAAAAAAAAGATAAGTAGTGGGGCATGGTGGAGCATGCCTGTAATTTCTGCACCCTGGAGGCTGAGGCAGGAGGATCTTGAGTTTCAGGCAATCTGGACTTTCAACACACACAAACACACACACACACACACACACACACACACACGTGCCACCAACCAACCAGCCACCTGCTCCTATGGTTTACAACAAACTCTAATCAATCAATAAAAAAATCTCCAGTCAGTAAACACTAGAGTATTAATTGCCACTAATTGTGGGAACTAATTAGGCAAACATATGATGAGAAAAAAGGGCATTTGTTTCATTTTGAGACATGCGTTTCATGCCGCCCAGGATTTGCCTAGAATCTGTTATACAATCCAAGATGACATTAAATTCCTGACCTTTCTGCCTCCAGCTCCCAACTGCTGGAAATACAGGCATGAACCACCTTCACCCAGTTTATGTGGTGCTTGGGATTGAACCTAAGATTTTGTGCAAGCTACAAGCACTCTAAAAATTGAGCTAACCCTTGGCCCTGAGAAATAAGATGTTTGCATGGTCTCAAATAGCTCCCGCAAAAATACTTAATAATTGCAAAGGAAAAAAAGATAACTCTTAAAAGGAGAGAGTTGGCAGATACCATCTTAGTCACATTATCCAAGTGAACACTGCCTTAAGTAAGACACATTGATATGAGGGATTCAGCATCAATTCTTTGATCTGCTTGCCAAGATGCATAACTAAAACCAGTCATGAGGAAAAGACCAGACAAACCAGCAAGGAACATTCTACCAAATAGCTGGTCTATGACTCTTTAAAGGCATCAAGATATTCAACTTAAGCAAAGACTGGAGAAATGTGCCATTCCAAAGAGGATTAAGGAGGCTTGACACATAAGCACAGCCAATGTTCTGAGTGGGATCAACTTTCTATAAATGATAGCAATGGGCAATCATAAAACTATAAGGAAGTATGGTCATTACATTATAATAATAAATCAGTATTAATTTTCTGATTCTGGTGGTTATGTAACAATTGTGTAGAGAAAGACCTTAGGTATAGGAAATGCACACAAATGTACTCTAATGGTACATCAGATCCGAAGTTCATTTTCAAACCATCTGGGAAGGAGCTGAGGCAATGGCTCTATTGCTAAAGCAACAAGCACTGAGGACCTGAGTTCAGATCCCCAGGATCCATGTAAAGCCAGGGTGTGGCAGCATGTTTGTACTTCAGCACTGGTAGAGGGCAGAGGGAAAGAGCCTTGGGATTCATTGACCAACTAGTCTAGCCAAACTGGTGTGTACTAGGTCCAAAGAGAGACCTTGTCTCAAAGAATAAAGCAGAGAGCTACTGAGGAAGACATCAACATAAACCTCTGGCCTCTGCATCCGTGTGCACACATATGCATGCGTACCTGCACACACATGAACATACACACACAAAAAACTGTTTGGGGAGCATTAAGTTATTTGTGCTTAACTCTAACACACAAATTCAAGATCACTCAAAATTAAAATGCAATGACTATTATTTTATTTATGATAAATAACAAATATAATAATTACAGAAAAGACTGGAAATTGAAAGTATGGAAGAAACCTCTACATCTATCTCACATAATTCAATGAGCAGAAAAGAGAGGCCAGGCCAGGAAGATATCATATGAGAAGTGATAGATGGGGGCTGCTGAGAATTTTCCAGGCTGAGGAGTGATGAAAGAAATGATCTCTGAGATTAAACGTTGATGTCAACTGCCCAGAGATGAAAACCAAAACTAAATCCACATCTAAGAATGACATGGTGTAAATTCAGTTTAACAGGGAATTACAGGTTGAGCAGAGCCACTGTTTTTCCAACTACAGTAGATCATGAAGGGATGCATTTCAGTTGGGGAGAAAGGGGGAGCCTGCAGAAAGGGGTGAGACATGAGGAACACAGTCATCAGAGAAATGAACAAATGCCTGGGAGATCAGGAAGGACGGCTCGCTAACCAAACCTGACCGTGACTTTCAGATTAGCTCAAACTAAGATTCTACTAACAGCGAAATGGCAGGAGGAGGCAGAGGTTCTATGAGAAAAGACCAAGCAATGCCTTGTTATGTGTGGAGACCAGGGATCCTGGAAAACCAAATAAAAATGGGAGGAAATGATGAAAAAACAAAAAAACAGAATCTCAAATTTTTAAATTACCAGTGTAGAAGTGAGAGAATAATAAAAATATATGGATCTAACATATAGAGCTTAGTAAATGGAAAATCACATGATAGAAATAAATCCAGCCATTTAATTAATTATAATCTCTGGAAAGAGATTAGATTCAGTTAATCAAAGAAGTTCCTGTAACTGTCAGTAGAGTAGCAAATGCCAGCAGCGGCCACTTCCACGAGACATGCCTAAAGCAGATATCAACCAAAAATGTTAAGAAGTCATTTAAGAGCCGGAGAGGTGGCTCAGAGGTTAAGAGTGCTGCCTGTTCTTCCAGAGGTCCCAGGTTCAAGTCCCTATGGTGTCTGAGTGCAGACAGGACACTGTCTACCTGATCCATAAATGGGGGGGGGGGGAAGAAGTCATTTAAGACTAAAATCAACAGAGATAAACAGGTTCCTTTAAAGTGATTCTTTTGTCAGCATGAACCATGTAGCCCTGGCAGGCCTAGAACTTGCTAGGTAGACTAGGATGGTCCACCTGCTTCTGTCTCTCAAGTGTTGGGACTACAGGCGTGTTCCACCAAAGGTAGCTGTAACGTGAATTTCTTAAGTCTATAAGAAAATAAAATTTTGGTTTCTTTTTGTTTTTTGTTTTGTTTTGTTTTTTTTGGTTTTTTTTCGTGAGTTCCAGGACAGGCTCCAAAGCTACACAGAGAAACCCTGTCTCAAAAAAAAACAAAAACAAAAAAAAAAGAAAGAAAGAAAGAAAGAAAAGAAAAGAAAATTTTCATTAATCTGTATTTATCTACTACTACAGTGTAGGCATACATAGTAAAAGCCAGAATTACAACAAGCTTGAATAAATGTATAGTCATAGTGGAAGATTTTAACATAGTTCTCTCAGTTACTAATATATAAATCAAATAACCAGAAAATACAATGAACAAATATCTATGGGACACATATATTAAGAGAACACAACATCTACCCCTAAATAATGTATATTTTATGTGACATTTACATTTTATGTGAAATTTACAAATATTAAACATAAAGTTACAAAGGAAATCTGAACAAAGTTTTAACAACTAATTGCTTATTCTTAACATTGTGTAATTAAATTGGAACACGAACAAAAATAAAAATTCTCTTATGTTTGGAAATTAAAATGTTGTGTCTATATAATCAAAGGTTAAAGAGGACTGAGTAACAATGTAAGTACTCATTTCTGCAAAGGTTCTTTTAAAATGTAGGACATAGCAGTAGTAACCCTGGAGCCTACCTACCCCCAGCACAGTCACTTGAAGCCATGGCGGAAGGGAACGCTTCTGTCTACCTTGAGAGTGTGGGGGAGTAAACATTTTTCTCCTTTGTTGACTCGCTGCATGGGTCACTCTGCAGGTCTCAGTTTACCCGGAGGGCTTTGGGCCCATTGCCCGCGTGGCTCGGGACCTTAGCTTTGTCTCCTGCACCCGGTTAGGAGAGATTAAAACAGAAGCTCACAGGAAGGAAGTGACAGCCAAAACCTCTGGGGCTTGCCTCGACTTCCCTTCCAGGCTCACAGCTCATTTAACTCCGTCAAGGCTTTCTTTGATGTTTGGTGTTTTGTATTAGGAGGATTTGGGACAAATCCAGTCTACCATTTTGTCAAGTTAAAGGCTGCCATTAGGCAAGTTCCCTAAGGAGGTTTCCTCCTCTCCATAGGTAAATGACGATGAGCATAGAATTCATTTATAAATCTGTTGTAGGGAGTCAATGAGGGAACTGTGTGCTAAGCCTCTGGTATTTGTAAGCATTTGGTAATAGATGTTATTAGAAGCAAATGCTGTTATATAAACTGGATGCCAGTAAAGAGAGAAAAATATCAACACAATAGAGCAATCTCCTCTATGAGAACAGGAGAGATTTCCTAAGTAAAGGAAAAGTCAAGTAATTGAAATTCAGGGTGGTACAAAAGAATGCAAAATGGCCTGGTAGGTTCATCCCAGAATGCCAAGACAGATTTAGCTTACATGCTCTCTTTTTCTCTAGATAGAAAGATAGATTGATTGACAGATAGATAGACAGACAGACAGATAGATAGTATGTGAGTGTGTGTGTATGAGTATGTGTGTGTGTATGTGTGTGTGTGTATGTGTGTGTGTGTGTGAGAGAGACAGAGACAGAGAGAGAGAGAGAGAGAGAGAGAGAGAGAGAGAGAGGAGCATAGAGCATAGAAAAAGCACTGAGAAAAGAGAAAGAGGCCTAAAGGAAGGGGAAGAGAAAAAATAGAGAGAAATGGAATATATATGACATAAAAGGAAAAAGAGGTCTATTCTGGGTAGAAAGGGACCAGCAAGAGGTGGGAGGGGGAATATAAGACAGTAGATGGGGAGATAAGAACAAAACATAATGATATATGTGTGGAAATGTCTTAATAAAGCCCATTTACTTTGTACACTAACTAAAATATGAGTTGAAGAAAATAAACAGTCAATATAATTGATCACATCGAAAGATTAAAGGAAGATGATCATGATCCTCCTCATACAGGTGGTCAAATGGCAGAATGTAACCTTCATTTATTATCTTCACTCACAGCAAAACAGGAACTAAAGATGACCTCTTTAGCTGAGATCACAAAACACAAAAGTCTACTGTTGTGGGATACTTGTTTAACTAGGCAAATATGTGTTACATTTGTTCATGCTGTACTTGTTAACTAGGTAAAGATGTGCTGCATTTATATTAATTAAATAAAATTAACCTGGGCTCAGAGAGATGGAGTTAGCAACTGATTGACAGGAAGTAGCAGGGAGGAGCTTAGCGTAGTTTTTTTTAGTTGGGGTGGTGTGGAAGGGAGTAGCTTTAGGAAGCCAGCAAAGAGAGAAAGATAGTTGCTACTGTAACTCTCTGAGCTCACAAGTTTTCACTCTAGCCTTTGAATCTCAAGTTTTATTAGAACTATAAAGATTTAGTTAGAACTACCTTTAGTGGCTGCAACAGAGCCATTGTCTGGGGGAATGGAATTCCCCTCTGGCTATGGCCTTAACAGCCAGGCCAAGTAGTTTAAATCACAGCCATTGTAACGAAGGTAAAACACCATTTTGGAGTTCCAGTGTAGGGCCCATATTTCCACATAGGGCCTGAGAAAGCTAAAAAGAAAAGAAAAAGAAAAAGATGTGGTGATATTGTATTCCCCAAAATATTGTGCACCCTAATAAACTTATCTAGGGTCAGAGAACAGAACAGCCACTAGATACAGAGGCCAGAAAATGGTGGCACTCACACCTTTAATCCTATCACTTGGGAGGCAGAGATCCATCCAGATCTCTGAGATTAAAGCCACACTGAAACAGTCAGGCATGGTGACTCACGCCTTTAATCCCAGGAAGTGATGGCAGAAAGCAGAAAGGTATACAAGGCGTGAGGACCAGGAACTAGAGCTGGTTAAGCTTTTAGGCTTTTGAGCAGCAGTTCAGTTGAGATTCATTTGGATGAGGACTCAGAGGCTTCCAGTCTGAGGAAACAGGATCAACTGAGGAATTGGCAAGACAAGGTAGCTGTAGCTTGTTCTGCTTCTCTGATCTTCCAGCATTCACCCCAATACCTGGCTTCAGGTTTGATTTTATTAATAAGACCTGTTAAGATTCCTGCTACAAGAAGAAAAGACACAGTTCCTTTAAGAAGCTCTGCCATACAGCAGGACACTTAAACAGCCAGAATGTGAAATAGAAACAAAAAGCTAAGTGAAAAACGCCTGCCAACTTCCTAGAACTGGGAAGTTGAATGCAGTTCCAGGTCAAACACTCCTCTGGACTGGGGTGAGCTTTAAGGCTCACAGACCCAAGGAAGGGGGTGACACCAGCCATCAAAGCGGAGGCAGAGGACACAGCAGTAGCTTAGCAGTTTAAGATTTTGCTCATGCAGACAGAAAAGGTTAGAGATACGCAGTAAAGGAGGTTCAGACAGGGGAAAAAAAACCTCTAAATTGATTAGTGTGTTTAAAAATGTGCACAGGCTTAAGAAAGAAAAGAAAATGGGTATAGACAGTCATAGAAAAAAGTAAATCGTTTATAAATAATAAAAAAAAGGATAAGCTATGGAGAGATGGGAAATACACACAGAGGGAGTCTGGATCTTGTATTAGTATTGTGTTGTTTTTTAATTTTTTGATTGCTGATAAGCAAACAACAGCTGCTGGGAGACATGGGATTGTGAAAGGAACAGCTGAAATAAACGAGCCTAGATACTTTAGAAATGCCTCAATTTTAAGATGGAAGTCAAAAAATGCATTACTTTGGGGAAGAGATTATGCTTTTGTTTCCACAGGAAATAAAAGGCTTTGGAGTCACTCAAGTTTGATAGAGATCAGGTTTGACTGGAGAAGATTCCCTGAAATAAACCTAGAAAAACTATAAGACAAGTGACATGTATTTTATCTGCTCAAACATAAAATAAAAAATCATCTTTGGCTTGCTTGCATACAAGTCCATATTTGTGTTAAGGCAGATATGTGTGTTACCTTTGAAAGTTTGTGTGTTTTCAGAAAAAGGAGACCAGACACCAATGAAAGTAGGAGGCCCAAGTGATCCAGCCTCTCAGAGTGCTTCTGTTGCAGTTTCCTCAGAGTTCTGCATCCAGAACAGCTTCAAGGCTGCTGGCTGAGATGGTCCAGCCTCACAGACTATTCTAGCCAGGACTACAGATAAGTCCTCCCTTTCCCATTGCACAGACTGGACAACCAAGTTAATTTTACTAACATAGTAGGTCAAAGTTATTACCAGAATATAATAAATAAAAACTGTTATTAATGAGATATCTGATATTACTTTCCATATCAAATCTTTAGAATCTGGTGTGTATTTTTTCCCAACTCAAACTGTATCAAGCTTTATTAAAGATGTTATAAGTAGTTTTCCCAGGACTTGACTATTATTTCAATTTTTTCAGGTTCCCTAAAAAGATGCCTTCATCCTAAGACAACAACAGGAAGCAGTCTAGTGAACACAACGCCCACATTCCCAAGAGGCGGGATGGATGGTTTTTGTTCATTTGTTGGTTTATGGATGTTTGTCGTCATTTAGTGGGGATATAGGAATATAAGATAAAAAGATAACTATTAACCTCAAATATTTTACATTAGTATGGAGCGTGGTATATTGATACAAATTTAGTTACTTTTGTTACACTGAATATATGCTTCTACCCTTGGTTGGAGTATTGTGCTTATGCAGCTCATTTAAAAATGAACGTATAGTTAATAAATGTAGGTTAGTAGTTAGTCATCTATAATAATCAAACTTATAGTCATGTTGGGTACATTTTCAAGGTTAAACAGATATATTTTAGATAGATATATGATCTTCAAACACTTCAAAAACCTACCGAATATGGCACTTAAGATGCTTAATAACTTGAGGTTTTTCATGACAGTGAGACATATTTACTCCTGACAGCACGAATCTGCTTCATAAAAGGATGATGGGCATTGAAGAAACTCCATATGGTGTTTGCTTTTATTGTAGCAAAGTAAGCCACTGAGCAAAGAAACTGCTCTTGCCTTGACTGCCGACAGTATGCTGTACAAACTGGACAAGCAGAACATAGGAAAGTGACTGCTGAACTTTGCCAAGATGAGGCAGGACAGTCCTTCAAAATTCCTGCTTCATAGAAAAGTCTGCCAGATATTCTGAGTGACTGTCCAAGCAGCCAGATGTCTGCCTTTTATATAGGTTTGGAAGTGGCAAGCACTGTACTTCCTGTTTACTCAGGTAATATATCCTTCTGGGGTCTTTGAAACTGAAGACTATATAGTTATTGTTACAATTTTCTTTAGTTATAATAAAAGGTAAATTAGGTACGAAACTTTGGACTCACCAAGATAGGATAAATAATGGAATATTTTCCCTGAACTTGCCAAATACAAATGGACTGGATATTGTAAATATAATCCTTAATTGATAATTGTACATATTTCATAAAGTCTTACTATGCTAAAGTTAAAACCTTTCTTTTTATTTAGACAAAAATGGGAAATGTTGTGGAATATTGTTTTAACTAGGCAAAGGTGTGTTACATTTGTTTCTGCTGCAGAATATTACTTTAACTGTGTAAAGGTGTGTTACTTTTGTTTATGCTGCATTTGTTTAATTATGTAAAGATGTGCTGCATTTGTTTCACTTTGCCTGCCTAAGGCGCCTGATTGGTCTAATAAAGAGCTGAATGGTCAATAGCTAGGCAGAGGAAGGATAGGTGCGGCTGCCAGGCAGAGAGAATAAATAGGAGGAGGAATCCAGGCTTGGGAGAAAGAACAGGAGAAGAAAGAGAGGAGAGAACGAGGGAGACGCTGGGGCCAGAAGCCAGGCAGACACCAGACATGAGAAGCAGTGAAAGTAAGATATACAGAAGGAAAGTAAAATAAAAAGTCCAGAGGCAAAGGTAGAAAGAGAAACAGGTTAATTTAAGTTAAAAAAAACTAGCCAGAAACGCGCCTAAGCGAGGCTGAGCATTCAAAACTAATAAGTCTCTGTGTCATGATTTGGGAGCTGGTTGGTGACCTAGAAGAAAAAGCCTGGTACAGTCTACTTACACTATTACTCAACAATGGGGTGTAGCTTCTATCTCAGTGTTAGCCATTAGAAATGTCCTGGGACCCATATCTACATTTTAAATTTCTTCTTGTACGGACATGTTTTTAAAGTAAAAACCAGAAGTTAATTTTACTAACATAGTAGGTCCAAGTTATTACCAGAATATAATCAATAAAAACTGCTATTAAGGAGATAGTTAATATTTTTCATATCAAATCTTAAGAATCTGGTGTGTATTTTTCCCAACTCAAATTGTATCCAGCTTTATTTAAGATGCTTTGTCTAAAGGATCATTTGAGACAGGACATGGACAGACAATCGTTAACAGCAAACAAGAAGTTTCAAACTCCCTTCCAGTATAGACTAGAATATAAAGGATCAGAAAGCCACGGTAAAAGCCAATGACGTCTTCATCTGATGCTCTGAAAAGGGGGAGTAGCTCAGGGTTGACATTTCACACTAAGGATGCTGTTTAACAACTTCCCACAGCCGACTCTGACTTTTAGAAAATGAAATGAAAATGGCAGAATTATCAGTCTAACGATTCGCAATCTTTTAGAAAAGTAACTGCTGTTCTTTTTAAGGAACACTCAATGATGTCACTGAAAAGCCCAGTCATAGGGGGTGAGGTCTCTGGTTTCGGGGAATTAAGTCTATATTGATGGTAAAGGGAGAAGAGGATATGAAAATGAATTTATAGTATATAAATTCCATATCCACCCCACAGGGCATTTTGTGCCATGATGACCAGGTGTGTCCACCATGTCAGGAATTCCCTCCTGGAGCCAAGGGTTGTCTTTCAAAATTAGCAGGGAAAAGTGTTTTCCTCTTAATCTAGCTTGGGAGACATTTTGTTAATGATATACATTCCTTTCCCCTGAAACAATGAAGCATTCTGTGTGCTAAAAACAGCTTTAAAAACCAAAGTAAAACAAAATTCTTCATTTGTATAAAGCTTTGGTAAAAGACAGTTTCGTGCTGCATGTTCACCAGACATGTTACCAGAAATGCACACATTCACATGGCGTCTCCAGCACTCTCAGCTTTTCTGTACCTGGTCTGTTTTGGTGTCTCCATCTTCTCCAGGACCACTCGCATCCTTCCGGTGTTAGCTTCCCCCTTTTCCCCCTGGGTACCTTCCCTCTCGGGCTTGGGCTCTGACTCTGGAGGAGCAGGTTTAGCAGACAAGGCTGTGGGTCCCTGTGGCTCATGCCTCATCTTGGTGTCACCTCCTCTAGTATCCCCTTCAGCCTTTCTTACGGGCAGGGGGTAGGGGTGGGGGACCAAGGTGCTGGATGCAGGGGTGCAGCTTTGGCCTGTCCACAGACCATCCTCACTGCTTCTTCCTGGTGCCTATCTTGTATTCAAACCAGCTGCATTCCGGTGTTTAGCAGGCACACATGGAAGAGCAAACCCATTGTGATCAGCAGGCTGATTAGAAGCCTGAGAAAACCAGGCATTCGCTAGGATATGGAAGTTTCATACATTGCTAGTAGGAACACCTCACTATTTGGAGAACAATATCCAATAAATGTGAAAATGTGAGTAATATTCAATACAATAATTCTACCTCTGAGGTATTTACATTTGAGAAAGTTATCCCTAAATGTTGACATCAGTGTTTGTGCAGGCCCCTGAGCCTGCTTGTACCTTAACCAAGGTGTCCCAAAACAACCTGGTGTGGGAAGGGTTTATTTGGTTTACAAGTTACAACTCCACCATCTAGGAAAGTCCAGGCAGGAACCTAGTTGTAGGAACTGAAGCAGAGACCATGGAGGAATGCTGGGTACTGTCTTGCTCTTCACAGCTTAATCAGTTTGATTTATCATATGAACTAGGACCACCTGCCAGTGATGATACCACCTACTAATGGCCTGGATCCTCCCATATTAAGCATTAATCAAGAAAATGAATCACAAACGTGCCCACAGGCCAATCCAATGGAGGTGATTCCTCAACTGAGGTTCCCTCTTCCCAGATGACCCCAGTTGGTGTCAAGTTGCCAAAAACTAACCACCACACAAGACAGGACACTTCCTAAGACAGGACACTTCCCAAGACAGAAAACTTCCCAAAACAGGACACTTCCCAAGACAGGACACTTCCCAAGACAGGACACTTCCCAAGACAGGACACTTCCAGCCGGACAGTGGTGGCACACGCCTTTAATCCCAGCACTCAAGAGGTTGAGGCAGGTGGATCTCTGTGAGTTGGAGGCCAGCCTGGGCTATAGAGTGAGTTCCAGGAAAGGCTCCAAAGCTACACAGAGAAACCCTGTCTTGTAAAACAAAAAACAAAACAAACAAACAAAAAAAACTTCCTTTCTGCCTACCATGCGAATATGAGAGAAGGAGAATGTTGTTGGTGGTTTTTCCGTACTCTCAACATGTGAGACACTGAGGCAGGAGGATTGAGAGTTGAAGGCTACATAGTAAGACCTTGTCCTGCATATATTTTAATGATTTTTTTCTTTTTCATGTTTTTTTGAGACACTGTGTCTCTGTGTAACAGCCTTGGCTGTCCTGGAAATCAATTTGTAGACCAGGCTGGCCTGGAGCTCACAGAGATCCACCTGCCTCTGCTTCCAAGTGCTGGAATTAAAGGTGTGCGACCACCATGACTGGCTTAAGGGTGTTCTTTTAAGCTTTGTTTGTACTAGGAAAAAATTATAAATATTATTAAGTGCCTGTAGGTGAAAGACAGAAAGACAGGTTAAAACATACTCATATAAGGAAATAATATGCAGCAGCTTAAAAATGAGCTAAACAGTCGGGCGTTGGTGGCGCACACCTTTAATCCCAGCACTCGGGAGGCAGAGCCAGGCAGATCTCTGTGAGTTCGAGGCCAGCCTGGGCTACCAAGTGAGCTCCAGGAAAGGCACAAAGCTACACAGAGAAACCTTGTCTCGAAAAAAAAAAAAAAATGAGCTAAACATGCAGTAAAATGGGTCAAGTTCAAAAACAGCTATAGGACATTCACATAGTATGGCATTGCTAGGTAGAATTAAATAACACTACATCTACATTGGCTACATTCCATATCTCATAAAATATACAAGATACAGTGGATACCTACAGAGCTATAGGCAGTGGTGCCACTGGGAGGGAATCGGGGGAGAAAGTGAGAAGGAAAAAGGGAAGGTCAAAGAGTTGTCAGTACAACACTATTTCTCGGGCTTAAAAGGAAATCTGAAACATATATTACATGTTATTTGGAAATTCTGTTTGCTGATTCTAGACCTTCATGTTACAGGGTATTGCCCCAAAAGTACTTTTGGGCATTTTTTAAAATTTCATAAATATAATTTCATAAATAAAATTATATAATGCATTTCTCACGTATATACCATGGACAGAAACCTCTTATTACCTACATAGAATATCTTCCTTTAAAAGAAAACTGAAAGGAAATGAAATTCTATGAATGATAGATCTGTGTGTACACCTACACATGGGAGCATCTGTGTCCATTCTAGTATCAGACGTGCTCAGGAGACAGTCTGCCACACAGCACACACTCGATCAGTATTGATTCTGTAAATGTATTCAAGAGTCAACACACAAGAAGAAAGGTTTGCCATTCCCATTATGCTGTGGTTACTTGAATGAGGACTTGGTTTTAGTGATATCTGAGGGATAAAACTGGTCATGGGTAAACACAATATGCTACCTGACCCAGAAACTGGGCATTGGTCCACCTGAAATCTTTGCATTCTGGAAGGAGAAAAAATATCTGGGCTACAGAGGAAGTGGCTTTTCCCCCACGTCACTCCAAACAAGGAGATTCTATTTGCAATAAAGTATGACACAAACTAAATGAACAGGGAAAGTTGGAGGGAAGACATGTCCCAATTTCCCCAGACCCAGCACAGCTTTGACTCAGCAAGGAGTCTGGATTCTGAATTCCTTTGATATCTCAAGGAACGGCCACAGACAGCCATGTGTCTGCAATTCTACGATTGGGTGAGGTTCCCAGGCATTAGTGCTGCTGCTCTGTAGTTGTCCATGTCAAACCACTGTCACATACAAAACATTAACCTACCAGAAAAGCCCATCTACCCAGTCATAGCAATATGGATGAATGATTCAAAAGTGATAAGAGATCTTTCTCTTGTTTGCAGTTTTTGTTCAGCGGAAAAAAATAAGCTGCTAAAGGATTGGACAAATATGCTAAGACTCATAAGAATTCTCTTTTAAAAAATGTGATCCTTAGGAATGTTTTGCAGTTAGCTGTGTTCCAGGTATAGAAAACCTAAAAATGAGACTTGGCAACAAAAGCGACAGAGAGTAGAAAGCAGGGAGTTTTGAGCACTTTACATTCTTTCTTGGCTCCAGCTGAAGAGAACCAGGATGTGGTTGCAATTTTGGATGTGCTAATTATGTTTGTCAATTGTGAGTTTTAATTAATTAGCCATGCAAATTTAGCCTGAGCATTTTTTGAACATCTAAACCATTACTATAGCAATTAAAAAGATGCTCTGATTAGCTCCTTTCACAGTAGATAGCATACTCCTGTCAACTTCTTTTTGACAATCTAGCATTTTGGTACTGTCCAAAAAAAAAAAAAAAAAAAAAAAAAAAAGGCTATTCTATATTATGTGGCAACGTACAGACCCAGTTAGGAAGCAAGAAAAGTAGTCGAGCTGGAGATGACAATAAAACTATTGGCCCTTCTCATCAGTTTGTACAGATGGGAAACAGTATATCACATGTTCAGGGAGTTCCCACAATGTACAGTTGGGACACTGAACAGACCAGAAACATGTTTCCTTTCTCAATTAAGGTGATAAGATGAGAAAAGCCCGAGATTTATGCCTGTGGCCTTAGATTAATGTCAAAACTAAGTTTGTCCATGTCTAGAAGACTCAGTTCATCTCTCACCATCAGTAATAAATACTGTAGTTAGAAACCACGTGAATACACTCTCAAGCGTCATTCATACTAACAAGCCCCACTGTCAGGAACATTGCATTGTATTAGGTTACTATCTCTTGGTGGCTAAATGGGTGTTTCAGTGCCCTGTGAACCACCCCTGGATGCTTATTGCTCAGGCTTCTGAAGTGAGAACCTGACATGTAGTGGTGTTTAATATGCTTCTCCCACCCATCACTGGCAATTACTGCAAGTGTAAGAAAGAAATTTACATCTTTAGCACCTCTCCAGAACTACTTCTCATCCCGTTGTCTTGCCACCAGCCCGATAGGTGGAATAACAGACATAGGCAAGAGCTAATGGATCATTACATATTCTTGATGTCTGTAAAGCACAGAATCAGCAGCACCTATTTAGACAACACGGTGCCATTCCCTGTCGTGAAGTCACCCCTCGGGGTGACTTTACATATCTGGTTTACCCTAGAGGGTCCCCAGCATCTCTAATAGTATCCAGTTGTGAAATCAAAGATAATATTTCATCCAAAAAGTGGACATGAGTCGGCAAATGTAAAGTCACTGTTGAATGCTATAAGGTGCATTTTTATACTCATGAGAGATTCTTGGAAACTTTGACCCTCATGGAAAACTTAGAAGCCAACAAGAATAAAGGTATAAATGGATGAAAAGGGAAAGATTTCTTAAGGCATTTCTAGGGTGAAAATGTGTGCATATTCTAAGCACTCCAGAGTGGGTTATTAAAGTATCAGTGAGATTCAAACTAAAGTAGCTTTGATACTCAAAAATTCAAATGACTTAGAGAAAAAGTAATAGTTACAAAGATGTGCATTATGTTCCGAAATTCCTTAATACTACCAATCCTTCAAGTGTCTGGAGAAAACTGAAATTATTTTCAAAACTCCACAAAATTTTCCTCCAAAGCACCCCAAATATGTGAATATGTAAGTGTACATACAACGGAATGCTAAATACACTCCCACTAAGTCCTCAAATATTTCAGGTTTCTCAGTGAAGATGCTCAAAACTAGTTCCCTTGCACCTCTTCAGGGGCCTCCTTTAGTAATTACATGCAAGCAAACGCACGTGTGTGCACACACATGCACACACGCGCGTGTGTGCACACACACATGTACACACACACACACACACACACACACACACACACACACACACCCCACGCTGTTGTCTCCAGTTTTCTCTCCTTCTGGATTCCTCTCTTGCACATAGGAGAAACCCATGCCTCCCACTCAAGCGTTCTCTCCAGCAATCACCTTCTCCCTCCCGCCTTCACAACCATCCTTCTAGAAGCAATGTCTATTCTCACCATCCCCATTTCCTTGCTGCATACTCACTTCTCAGCCCACTGTAATCTGGCTTCCACTAAAACTGATCCTACCAGTTAAATTTGCCAGGTGAAGTTGAGACATGTCAATGTGTATTCCCAGGCCTCCCTGAATTAGCGTACACTCACGGATACCTGTTTTCATATTATTACCTTGATAACATTCTGTCCTGTTCTTCCTTACTCATATTCTCTAGCCTAGGAGTTCTTCCTCATGACCCTACTCTTCCCCCTGGAGTCCCTGTGGTCAATGCATTCATCCAGACCAGAAGCCCAAGACTTGCCTAAACACGATGCCATCTTCATTTCCACAGCCAACACTCCTCAAGTAGTATTGGTTTTACACCTTCATCTCTGGCCCACCCCTCTGCCGTCTAGTCTAACAGATCAGAGTTAATGACATCAATGACACTATCATTGATGTTACTTTTCTACTTGCCACCTACCAGCTGTCTAGGCTTCCAACCTTTTTAAAAGGAATGTTTTCAACACTAGGAGGTAAGTTTTGTGCAGGCAATGGAGTCAGGCCAGCACTAATAAGTGCTCAGTAGACAGATACTCAGCTTCTCACATGCACAGAGAAGCTGAGTGATCCCGCTAAAGTCAGGGTAAAACAGGACCATGCCCACACCTCACCAACACCCCAAGAGACCCTTGTGAATCCTTTGCAAAATCAGAGAGCTTCACGTTAAAGTTACATTTCCTAAACTGGACTACGGACTGTCAAACTGCTCTGCACACCCTCTAAAGACACTTCCAACTGCGCTCTGCCTTTGTCTTTCACTCCAAACTCACCAAACTGCAGTTGCTTCTTCCCCCAAGTGTTTGTATCCTCCTTATCTGCCTAGAAAACTTCATCTTACTCAGGACCAACTCCAAAGAGAAGCTTTCTGACAGGCATGATGGTGCACACCTTTAATCCCAACAGTAGGGAGGCAGAGGCGGGAGACTCTCTGTGAGCTTGAGGTCAGTGCGGTCTACATAGTAAGTTCCAGGCCAACTAGGGCTGTGTAGTGAGACCCTGCTTTCCAAAAAGAAAAGAAAAGGAAAGAGAAGAAAGAAAGTGAAACCTGTCTGATTCCATAAGCACAATTCACCAACCCCCTGGTGCCATAAATATTCTTTCTGTATATAATTTACCACATTACAGTGATTTTTTTGCTCCTAGGTTTTTCTACCCCGGGCTATGAGGATATAGATTCTGATTTAGCCCTGTAACCCAGAGCCAAGCAGAATGCCTTGCATTGAGACAGTCCATAGCACATCTGTATAACAAGTGAGATTCTTTTATCTCACCTCCCCTTTATAATGATATTTTGGGTGTCACAGGGTGTCCCATGTTAACTATTGGCCAGTTAATATTCTACTGTCTATATGTCAGCAGAAAGGGATTGGGTTAAGCCTACAGCTTCACAGAACTACTTAAGAGAATATTAATCGTATATATACATAGGTATTATATATATATAATTTAAAACAATTTTTAAATTTAAATATATTTGATCATATTCTTCCCCTCCTTCCAGATCCTCCCCCCCCACCCACCCAACTTTAAGTTCTTTCTCAAAAAACAAACAAAACCCCAATACAACAATAAAACCAAGAAAACAAAATAAAATCACACACACACACACACACACACACACACACACACACACACACACACCTCAAAAATGCCAAACTATAACCAGATAAAAGCACACACATGAAAAAAAAACAACCTGTGGAGTACATTATATGTTAGTCCACCACTCCTGAACATGAGGCCTGCTCGGGAGCGGTTGACATGTCCACTGTCACTCTATTGGAGAAAACTGATTTTCCCTCTCCCAGCAGGTGTAAGTGAGAGTTCAGTTGCTAATATTTAGCCTAGTGGCTAGGTTTTCATTTATTCATACATTTTTAAGTACAGCAAAATAAAGTATAATAAGCTAAAACAAAAGCTATCACTTTGTCGTTGGACAAGAAAAACCAACAGAAGGAAAAGAGCCCAAGAGAAAGCACTTATTTAATAAAGATTGAAATGTCTGCTATCCTGATGGGTTATTACAATTGCTTTTCTCCTTGGCATAGCTAAAATAATGTCTTGCATCTTAGATTTTATATGAGATAAGACAGAAGAAACATATGGGTCATACTTCTCCAATGTGGATGAGATCAATAGAGCACAAGAATTTAATCCTTAACAGACTCAGATGGGGGCCATCTCTCTAATGATATAAAAGCAGAAATGGAAAGCAGATGCAGATTAGTTAAAGAAAATTTAAATAACTTTGCTCATGCTATGTAGATGACACTTTGTCTAGACGACTGAAAATATCCTGTTGCTCTCCAGAGTCAGTGCTCGCTCCACCAGTTTCCTCGCACTCTGAGGGGTATGTGATCCAAATGCAAACCATAAATAAAGCTTAATGTGCTGGTGTCCTGGTAGATGATTTTTGTCTCCCACTTTGGGAGCAGTTTTGCAAATTAAGTGTGAGATAATGTTATTAATCTGTGATACGTATCTCTCAATCATGTTACAGTAACATAGTTTACCCCTTTCCTATTAACCAAAAGTATGTGGTATGACTCAAGACTTGTGCACATATTATCAAATGCACTGGGTGTTGACACTGTAGGACCCTGAAGCACTCTATGAATCCTTGAGAGAGATGAAATTAATGTTTTTACCTTGTTTGAAATCTGAGTATTTCCATATTTTAATTCCCTGGAAAATCATGATTCACACAGAGTTTACACAGAGTGTGTGGCAGGGGGAGTGTGTGCATACAGCATTTGCTTGTAAACACCCAGTTTACTAACTGTGGCCCATAAGAGGAATCTACACACTACACACAGCAGTTCTCAAGTGTGCTCTAAGGATCCGTGAGGAAGCCAGGAAATGTCTCAGAAATTCCACAAGGCCAAACTGTATTTATAGCAATACATGATGTTCCTTCTCATTCTCTTGTAAGCTAGTTTTTCCAGAACCTACATGGCATGTGATTGAAACTAGAAAGCAGATCTGAGAATCCAGTTGTATCCTATTGAGTCAGGCATTAAAGAGACTTTCACTGGTGTGAAACAATACCACTCTTCTTGCTGATTTTTGTTGTTGTTGTTGTTGTTTTGGGAAACATAGTTCTATTTCATTAACATGTCATGTATGCTAGAATGCAATAATTCCTGATTCTAAAGATTCACATCTTTATTCTGGAAACTCTTCAAACTATCTCATCAGATATTTCCCACATCTTCCAATTCCCCCTTCTCCATCTACAATCATGCTTGTCCTTCCCATGCCCATTATAATACGTGTCATTCATACTTCCCATCCAGGTAGCTTTGTGCTGTACCTTGGCTACTTCTTCCAGTTCTTCTGAATCCATGTCTTCCTTTATAATGCTATTTTGGATTTTGAATTTGTGTCCAATCAAATCTTACATTCATGGTAATCTGTAGCCTACAATGCAGATATGACTCTTTGGAAAGTTAAGTACCCAGCTATCTCAAGACAGTTTCTATTAGAACTGCCATCCCACTTTAAGGAAGGCTTGGGGCCATGAGTTCTCAGGAGATATTTTTCCACATCCAATGTTTAGGACAAAGCTTACTGTTTCAATTGTTTGCTTTATTTTTTTCTAACTCATCTCTTTGTGGCAAACGTTATGCTTCAAAGTTCCTGTTTTGTGGCAAAGTCTTGCTTCTACTGTTCTACTTGCAGAGCCTAAGATCATACCTTCACGTGCCTATTAAACACTCGAATCTTGACTAGATATAACCACAAATGCCCCCACTGAGACCTGTGAACTCAGTGTCTGCTTCTCCTCTGGGTTTATAGCTGCTTCTCTGTTTTGATCCTGGAAAACTGCCTTGTTTTCCATCAGTTTAACTTTACATATGAAATACTTATTGTATATTTTTTAAATATTTGAGATATGTTGGGGAAGCATTTTCCAATTATCTAGTCAGTCCTATTGCCAGGAATATAAAATGGTATGACATTTCTGTAAGATGAAATATACAACCTCCTTGACTAAGAAATTCTACTCTGAGGAATTTGTCATGAGTAGAAATGCAGCAATATTTATCAATTTTTTTAATGTGTTTAAACTTAAAGTCAAAATTCTATTATGAATTTATTCTTATATGGCTCATGCTTGTATAAAATTCCATATGAAGAGTATTCTTTTTGCATGAGGCTTTATAAAAGATAAAATATTGAAAGTTGTAAACAATTTAAATGTCCATCCATTGGAGACCAGTTGAATAATATTAAGGTGCTTCTGGAAATATTCTGCCAATCATTTGAAAAGAATGATAAAAGTTTCAGGTGACCTGCAATGAAAGATATTCTTGGTACAAGTTATATGACCTCTTTATCCAAAACATTCAAGATGACCTTGAATACACTTATATATGCCTCACAAACTTCTGAAAAGATACACAGTTAACTTATTGGCAGCATTTTGCTCTAGGGATTGAGACCAAACCATTGTTCTACACACATTGCTTCAATGGACAAATGTGATGATTTGGATTTCTATTCTACTCATTTGTTAATATTAACTCCTGCCTCTGTTACCATTAGTACTACTGCATGCATTAGAAAACCAAGTCTTTCTCCCAAGCCTGTTTTACAGCTCTTACTTGTCGAGGTAAGGAACTCTGAGCTATGAGCAATCCATATCATATGATGCTAAGAAACCTGGCTGTCTGCCCTCTGTTAGCTTTACTGAGACACTTATTATCCAGTTCTCTAAATAGAATTTTACAGAAGAAAATAGGTAGATTTCTTATTCCTGTCTACTCAAGGAAGGAATAACATAAAGAAGTTAGATTTTAAGTGCCACTGCACACGGAAAAGAAGGGTTTACTGATAATTTAGCTACAGCCAGGTCTATTCCTTTGGCTGCACCACAGCATGATCAGCAGGAGACACCAATTTCAACATGTGAGTCCAGATGTAACTTCTGGTTGGATCTTGAATTTTCAATGGGCTTCTTAATTTCTAAGGACTAGTTGTTGAGCTAGAGACTTATACAGCTGGGAATATCTGGCCTGAGTCTGACAGTTCCTTTAAACATCTTCATCCCTTCGTATGATGAACTCATGGGGATGACAGTGTAGCATGAATCTTAAAAGTTCTTATTAATAAAATCAAACCTGAGCCAGTTATTGGGGTGAACACTGGAAGGTCAGAGAGACAGAACGAGCCACAACTATCTCACCTCGCTGGATCCTCAGCTGGTCTTGTTTCCTCAGACTGGAGGCCTCTGAGTCTTCATCTAAAATGGGTCTCAGCTGAACTGCTGCTAGAAGCCTGAATGCTTCTCCAGGGCAAATGCCTCTCCAGGGCAAATGCCTCTCCAGGGCAAATGCCTCTCCAGGGCAAATGCCTCTAGTTTCTGGTCCTCACGCCTTATATACCTTTCTGCTTTCTACCACCACTCCCTGGGATTGAAGACTTGCTTTCTGGGATTAAAGGCGTGGGTCACCATGCTTGGGTATATCCTTGAACACATGAATTTCTGCCTCTGGAATGCCAGGATTAAAGGCGTATGCTACCACTGCCTAACCTCTATGTTTAATATTGTGGCTGTCCTGTTCTCTGACCCCAGATAAGTTTATTAGCATACACAATATTTTGGGGAACACAATACCACCACATGACAGTGTGCAGCTAGAGCTGCCTAATTTCCCATTAGGCTTGGGTGTGCAAATATGACACGGTTCGTGGGAGTTTACCTTGTCTTTTATTCACTGGATTACAGCTTTCATTGCTTGACTCTTTGAAATGGGCTTCAAATCAATGATGAAAGCTGGACCATAACTTTCACTATATTGTGATACCAGAGCATATGATAATTGGTTGTTCTCTGTGGGGTGTGTGTGTGTGTGTGTGTGTGTGTGTGTGTGTGTGTGTTGTGTATGTGTGTGTGCCCTTAAAGGGAATTGTGGGCCAAGCCCCTCTCATTCTCTTTGCTCCCAAAATGTGAGTTTACTGTTTTGCTCTGCTGTGCTTTTTCAATGATGTGTGGCCTCCGCACAGGCCCAAAAATATAGAGCTAATGTACATGGGCTGAATCTTCCAAAACTGTAGGTCAAAACAAGTCTCTCTGTAAGTTAATTTTCTCCAGTATTTGTGATAAGTGGCAGAAAACTAACTAACAGAGCACCAGAACACATTTTATATGAACTTCTTTAATGTCATAAAAGGAAATTGCATTTCCCAATACACTGTTAGAACACAGCTACTTCAGAAAGAGTGATCTTTGGGCACCACACTCAGCCATTAAATTCTGTGTTCATGATATCACTGGCCACAGTGAGAAGATGAAAGTACTAAATACAGATAGGAAATCAGAAAGTATGGGAAAAGATGAGGGGAAAGAGGAAAATTATCAGCCATGATCAGTAGTGGATCAAAACATACTCAAAAGGTGTTTCACTTGCAAAACAGAAAGTACAACTGCGAAAATAGTATCCAAACAAACAAGTGTTTCCAAGGGTAAAATACAACTAGAAATCATGCTAGTAATAAACACAAGTGTGTTTAGAAAAGACTTTGTGATTCCAGTCCTACAGATAAGGTATTCTAATGCATAGCCAAGCTTAAAAGAAAGTGGAAATTCCCCAGGTAACAAGAATACATAAGAGAATGGCATCAAGCCGAGAAATATACTCTAAAGGCAGAGAGCTAGGACACCATCACCCACACAGGCAGAAAGAGGAGAGGAGATGGGACTGAGAATCCCATAGAAAGCCTAGCCTTGGCAGGCTGCTCAGACCACAGCAACTACTACTATTGACTAAGAAAACCTACCTAGCAAACAGCAAGGCGGCTGTTACATGACTACAACACTGGACTGTGAAAATTCTTCGGAAGACAGCAAGCCATTTAAATCTCCAACTGAAAGAAATACCTAGGGATGTAACCCAGAGGAAAGAATGGACTGTAAGAGACAACGAGGAGGTGAGAAACTAATGAAACATCAGCCAATAATAGCAGTCTCATTTTGTAGATATATAAAGAAAGAACTTCGATACTGAATATATGAGAGACTTAGGTTGAACCGCAAATGAAATCCAGCTACCTATATGCTGATGCACAATTCATACTTGCTGGTTTTGAGTGCGAGGGGTTGAACCTAGGGTCTTGTGCATGCCAGACAAGCGCTCTAGACATTGAGCTGTCCATGACATACCCAATTCCATGATAATTTAATGACAGAAAGCTTGAGAGTAAACCTAGGGACTCTGCATATGGTAGTGCATACCTATAATCTTACTGCTTAGAAAGCTGAGACAGGAGGCTCTCACATCTGATGCCAGCTGAGACTACATAGCAACATCGTGTGTCAAAAAGTCAGAAAGGGGAGGAATATATATACATATCAGATAAAACCTAGGAAAAGAAAGCTCACATTAATATCAAGCAAAAAATTAAGGAGACAAACAGTATCACTACAAGTATATAATGGCAAAAGAATAATTCATAGGGTTGATAGCTCAGTGGTCAAGAGCACCTGCTACTCTTGCGGAGGACCCAGGTTCAGTTCCCAGCACCCATGTGGCATCTTACAACCATCTGTAACTCCCATTCTAGGGGATCTGGTGCCTCTTTCTGACTCCCAAAGGCACGAGGTACACATGTGGTGCACAGACATGTATGCAAGCAAACACCTACACATAAAATAATGAAAGAAATGAAAATGTTTTTAAAAGAGTAATTTAAATCAGGTGTGATGGCAGCACTCAGAAGGTTGAGGCAGGGGGACTGTTCTAAGTTTGAAGCCAGCCTGGTCTATATAGTAAGTTCTGGGCCAATCACAGTGAGACACCCCCCCCCATCTTAAAATAAATAAGTAATTCACTGTAAGACATGATAATTGTGAATGTACCTAGAACTAGCAACATTAGCAACATAAGGAAAACAAAATCTTAATACAAAAGTGAAAGGTACACAACCCTGAAATGGTTCCTAACATTATTCTCCCACAGTGGATAGATCAAAAGGCCAAAAATAAATGGGGCTCTAAATGATTTAATAACACAACAGACCTGATGCAGTGACAGCAATCACATGGAATGCTGCATCCAACAATTAGAGAATGCTCGTTCTCTTTCAAGCAAAACTGAACCATTTCCCCAAACCATCTACATAATTACACACACACAATTTCAAGAGCATGGTCACGTGTAGGAGAAAGGAAGAGAACACTTTGGGGGTATCCTTCGGTATTTCAAAGGGCAAATATGACAGCATTTTAATACCTACTAAATTTCTGAATGAATTTGTAGATTCTTGTTATACTGGTAAAATTTACCTTTACATATAAATTCTTAAATTTTTAACAATTTAATAGCGGACAGTTAGAGTTTATAAACCTTCCAGTACGTTTCCAGAGACCTTACGAGGCAGAGACTCGGACCATAATCTAACGTGAAATACTGAGGCAAAGCTCTCCAATAAGGACACACTTGCAGTTCATATTCAGCTGGTCCTCAGGGTTTCTGGCCAGTTACCAACTTAGTTCCAAACTGTGTATGATGGCAAACGCCTTGATCCAAATGCTTGGAGACGGAGGCAGGTGGATCTCTGTGAATTCAAGGCCAGCCTGGTCTACATGGGGAGGTTCAGTCTCAAAAACAAACAAACAAAAACACATAACAATCCCAAACAAAAATTACAAGAATGTGGTATGCATATAACATGTATGTAATCGCACTGGCTTTGTCTCCCTTGCTTTATGAGCTCTAACAATCCACAAGAAGGAGTCTGAGTAAATCTTTTTTTGCAAAACAAATTAATGTTTTTAAAACTATTTGTACGCTCCAGTTTTCAAGTGGGTGTGTATGCTTCCTTCTTCAAAGGTTTGGTTTTCCTGGAATGAACCTATGAACATATAAAGCAGAGGTCTCGCACTGTTATCCATCTGCAGCACTGATGGAATGATTCAGGAGTGCTTTGGGAGAAGAAAACCAAACAGTCAAATCCATCCGCGCGCATTGCTGTGTGGAAGGACATGGGAGGGGGAAGTCGCGCCTGTGCTGCGGTGCGCAGGTGCCAATCAGAGGACAGCCTCCGTCAGTCCTTGCTTTTCGCCTTGTTTGAGACAGGGACCCTTTCGTGTGGCTGATCGCTGTGTTCACCAGCTTAGCTGGCCCACAAGCTGCAGGTGATTCTTCCCCTCCCATCTCTCCTACCTCACCTGGCTTTGTGTAGATTCTGGAGATTTGAACTCTGGGCCTCAAGCTTGTGCAGCCAGCACTTCCACACTGAGCCATCTCCTCAGGGCCTCCATCTACAGTTTTTTCCCATCCATCCTCCTGATGCTGGGGGAATCATGAGATAGTTTTTACTTTCTCATTTCAGACTGAGCCAGCATTTGGTACTCAAGAGGAACCCATAACTGCTAATTAATACATACGCCAGTGATAAGAAACAAGCAAGAAGTAACTACTTACAGGAATTATAGCTGTCTCTAGGATTTTATTTACTTAAGCTTACAAATAGACTTAGAATTTCGACGAGGTAATAAGAAAATGTATCACCCGTGTAGGCTTACTACTCAGAGTATTTCACAAATTTTATGTATCAAAAATTTATGCAGTGTTAATATTTAGCTACCTACTGAAATATTTAACATTTTAAAGAAAGGCACAACCTGCTAAAATATTAAGAACTCAGAAAAATTATAAGAAAAAAAAATGCTGAGGAGATACCAGAGAGGAGCTCAGAGTAGATTGAAACAGAAATCCGAGGGAAAAGGAAGTCAGAAAAATGAAGAAGAAGAAAGGGACTGTCTCCAAACAGGAAGGGGAAAAGACCCAGGAGCTTGCCAAAGGAAAGAGCCATGCTGGGTGTGGATGCAGCGCCACAGAAGAGCGCTCAGCTGGCGTGTGCAGGGCCAGCCTCACTCCTCTGAAACAAACATAAATACTTACTCAGTGCTGAAGATACCGCTCAACTGCAAGGCTGAGATGGAGCTTAGAGGTACACTGCTCATCCAGTGTGTCTAAAGCCCTGGGTTTGATCCCCATCACTGGTCTGATCAACCAGGAAGGGTGGCCTTTGAATAACAAGAGCTGTAAGATACATGCATTTAGTAGTATGTGTTTACACCACTGATCTCTTGATGTATTAAAATCAGAGTGTAAACTTCCAACAGTACCACAGCTTTGAGACAGAAACAAGGGAAGTCCACAATGCACATGCTTGTTTTTGTTTCTGGGACAGGGTCTTACCATGTAGCCCAGGCTTGCCCAAACTCATGGTCTTACTTCCACACTCCTTCCACACACACTGTAGGCAGACTTTTCTTTCACACCCTCCAGTTCCCAAATAACAGATACAGAGACAATATTAATTACAAAGCAGCTAATAGCTCAGGCTTATTACTAACTAGCTCTTACAACTTAAATTAACCCATTCCTTATTAATCTATGTGCTGCCATGTGGCTCATGTGTTTATCTGTCCTCCGGCATGTCTTGCTCCCTCTGTGTCTTCTGGCAACTCCCTGACTCCACCCTCCCTCTCCCCAGCATTCTCTCTGCCCTGATAATCCTGACTAGCCATTGGCCAATCACCTTTTTATTAATAATAAGAGCAATGCATATTTACAGTGTACAAAGATTGCTCTACAGCAACATACAATATCGGAAATTTGGCACACACCATCCCACATAGCTTTCCCAGACTCCAAAGAAGAAAAACAAGACTGCCACAAGCTGACAGTAGTTACTTTTCAGCCCTAAGTAGATTACTGTCCTGTTAACAGAGGGCATTGACCCTGACATGACCTGATGGTTATACCTATGTGAAGACTTCATGCCTTGATTTTCTTCCAAGATGAGGCAAGAAGCCAATGTAAGAGCCTATAACAAGAGTGAGACATTAGGCGGGGCCAGGGGCAAGCTGAAGTATTTTGGTTTATTTTTTGCTAATTGAAGCCGTTAACACACACACACACACACACACACACACACACACACACACACACGTTTCTAGACTGACTTATTAGGTAGATTTTAGTTTTTGTTTTTGTTTTGTTGCTGTGTATTAATTTAAAAAGATACACAGAAATTGAAGCTACACCTCATTCCCTAAAGGCAAACATTTTTTAATGTGTTCACTCTTCCTTTTGTGGTTATCTTCATATTTCTAAACAATTGTACTGGGTGGTGGTGACGCACACCTGTAATCCCAGCACTCAAGAGGCAGAGGCAGGAGGATCTCTGTGAGTTTGAGGCCAGTGTGGTCTATAAAGTGAGTTTCAGGACAGCAAGGACTGTTATACAAAAAAAAACCCTGTCTCAAAAAACAAAAACAACAACCACCACAAATAATAACAATAACAATAATAAACTAACAATGTACTTAAATTGCCCTGTCTTGGTTCACTGATCCTGGATATTACTATTAACTTACCATATACCATTTTAGTAACTGAGAATTTAGGAGATATATATATCTCCAACTTCTTCAGCTCATTTTCCCAACATAACCATAGCTGATATTTTCTGGGTTTTTTTTTTTCACATTAAAAGCAAAATGTGTGTATGTGTGTGTATTTGTGTGTCTGTGTATATGTGTGTGTGCACATGCACTAGAACACAAGTACATATGTGCAACTTCATGACATCTAGGGCTTGTACTCAGGTTGTGAGGCCTGAACAAGTGTGCCTCTACCCACAGAGCAATCTCACAGGCCCTTCTTTTTAAATTATGTAATATTCAGAGATTATATTATCTAGACATATAAATATCACACTAATGATTTGACTATGGCTACTTCTCCCTTTTTGTGCCAGTGTGTTGTGGGTTTTGTTTTCTGTTTTTGAGTTAATAACTTTTCCTCCTTAGAATTTGCCACATTTACGGTTGTTGCATTGTCCCAGGGTTCAGACCCTACCCTTTAATAACAACCCAGTGGAACTTTTGTATGATGGAACCTGTCAAAAGGTATCTTTTCCTGGAGCCCTCCATCTGTCCCTCCCAGTCTGGACCAATTTCTCTCTAGGCCCAGACAAAGTACACCTGTCCTCTGGGGTCTTCCTTCAACACAATCCTAAATTCCCTACTCATTTCTTCTGCTTCTGGATCCTGTGTCACCTGTGTGTTGATGGAGTGCCTCTTTCTGGCAGGATGCCTTCTCCTGTAGCTTCCTAAGAAAAGGCAAATGGGTAGGAGAGGAAATGCACATATGAGCTTAACTTCCTGTCATCAGCCTAGCATCTCACTCCTTGTCTCCCTTGCTTAGTTTTGATTTTCTATCATCTCAGAAATGATTACACCTGCCACCACTCCACCCACCAGAATTTCTGATTCAGTGGGTCTGAAGCAGGGCCTGGGAGTCTGCAGTTTGATGTTGATAGTCTGGAGGCCACATTTTGAGAACCATCACCATTTAAAAAGTATCCTTGAGACTCAGACTAAAATCATCCCCATCTCTTCCATCAGAACATCTTAGTGCTTCCTTTAAACAGTGCTTTAGTCAACAAAGAAAATATGGGATATGATTATGTTGAAAAAAATGGGGAAGAGAAGATGGTTCTAAGTGAGCACTTAAGAATGAAATCAACTGTAAATAACAGCAGGCCTACCACAGCCAGCTAATGCCATGAAGGACTTCTCTGGCAGTGGGCAGTTTGGGGACAGTTCAGTTTCTAGTGGAGATTATCAATTATCCTGCTACATTTCTACTCTACAGGGCTATACTGCCCGTTTCCATGGTATATTCCCACTGAGGGTGGAGTCAGGAAGGGGCTATGCAATACAAACTCCAAAGGCAGCTCTGGCTTCTTTAAGACATAATTTTGATTCTAAATATGACTACAAAAGCTCTTATTATTGAAAAAGTCAATGTTTTTCCCGCATCCACCAAATTATCATTAGTGTCTTACTGACCAAAACATGGAAGATAACTTGTGAGATGGGACATGAGTAAGGAAGTGTGGGTAACAGGCAGTGTCTGCTCCTCTGCTATTGGAACCTTCCCCTTTAAGGCTGCCTGAATTGTTTTCTCTGTTGGATATTGAACCCAGGGCCTCATGCATGTTAGGCAAGTATTTCACCACTGAACTACACTCCTAGTCCAAGTCTCCCTTAATTTAAATCCGATTCAGCTTATATAAAGTCAGATCAATAGCATAAACACATAGTAATACACCTGGACCTCTATTCTTCCCAGAAGTAGCCTTGGGTGACAGCCACATAACCTTGAAATAGCATAGTTACAAGCATTATGTTTTACAGAGGCACAGTTAAGCTGAGCCATGACAGGGTGTGCCTGATGTGACAGTCAGCATTTTGAAGGCATGGTGAGCTTTTTCAAGTGGATGACACATTGCTGACATGGCTGAGGATGTGAAAACCAAGCATGATTGAAGTCTGTCCACAGACAGTCATTTTCCTGCTCAGAGAATCTCTCTTTATGGTAGTCAGAACTGTGTTATTGTATGACACAGTAAGCCAAGAGAAAAATCTGCCAGCAGGACTTGGGTATCCCCTCAATAAGTCAGATCCTTTTCCTTTGTCCTGAATACACAGGAGAGGTCTGTGATTCTGAGTGCAGCCATCAGTGACCATGGGGAAGCAGAAAGCACACTTAGGCTGAGGCTTGCACGAGCAAGTTCTAATCTCATTCAATTTCTAGCTCTGTGACCTTGAACCAGTCACACCTCTTTTCTGGGCTTTAGTTAGCTCCTCTGTACTTGAGGGGGTTGAACTGTGCCTTTGTCTATGGGTCATCTGAGTGCTTCAGCAGGAAAAATAGCTGAATATTTTTAGATGGTTGAAACAGATAAAAGTTAGTTTTAACCTCACCACTGTTATCATTAAAGGCTACCTAATCAGACCTCTCTTTCATTCCAAATTAATTTAATGATTTAAATTGTAACTTAGAGCTTGCATGGTGCTTGCTTCGACATTTCTGTTTCTCTCTCCAGCCTGTGTGCACTAAGTAGGGCAGGCATTATAACTCCCTTTATTTTTCCCATACATACAACGCTCACTCCTGGACATCTATGGCAGCAGTTTGTAGAGCTTGATCATGGGTCATTTCCTCTAAGGTGGCATTACACTCTTCTGGACTCTATTCCAGACATACTAAGCCAGAACCTCTGGGGCAAGGGCCCTGGGATTTCCTTGCATTTGTGACAAAAACAAAAACAAAAAACAACAAAACAAAACAAAAAACACTGACCATGTGATTGTTATGGACCCTTAATTTGAAGACTTGCTCATTTACAGAGAAAGGGTAAAGAGAACTAGCATTTGAGACCGCTGTGGTGGTTGGATGAGATGTGACCCATCCTCTCAAGTATTTGAAAACTTAGTCCTCCTTTGGTGGTACTGTGTGTGGCTTCAAAGGTGTGTCCTTACTGGAGGAAGTGTGTCATTGGGAGCAGGCTTTGAGAGCTTAGGGCCTCACCCTACTTCAGTGTGCTCTCTCACCTTCATGTTCGTACTTCAGTATGTGAGCCCTCGGCTGCCTGCTCCTGCCACATGCCTTCACTCTGCCATCATGGACTCTAACTCCCTGGAACAATAGACCCAAAGAAATTCTTCTGAAAGTTGTCTTCGCCATGGTGTTTTATCAACAGAAAAGTAACTAATACAACCATGTACTTGTGACTTTAAATAAGCCCCCCAGTTAAGCCTCATAACAACTCAGGAAGAGTATGGGGCTTGCAAATGAAGATTTCACTGTGAACCCTTTCCAGATACACAGAAAAGTTGCAAAAACATTAACATTCCTTCCACAGAGACTCCCTGTTCTGATTATCTTACATTCCTGGGTTTAGTTTGTCAAAATCAACATCAGTACAATACTACTAGTTGAATGCCACATTCTCCTCATACCTCATCAGTAGTTTCACTCATGGCTCCTTTTTCCTTTCTCTCCTGGATATTAGTCTTGCATTCTACATTTGATTGTCATATCTCTATAGTCTCTATTAGCCTGTGACAGTTTCTCAGTCTTCTTTTTTTTTTCAACGACCTTTAATTTTTGAGGAGTCTAATCAAATACTGTTATACAATGTTCCTCCATTGGTGTTTGTCTGATTTACCACCAACATGGTTAGACAATGACTATGAGTTTGAGGAAAGAATGTCACAAAGTGAAATATCTTTCCCATCCTGTAACATCAGGGGTGCACAGTATCCATTAGTGACAGTAATGAAGTATGTTTGTAATTACAGTTAAACCAAATAGAAAGCACAGTATTCCATATCTGCTAAGTAACAGGACTAGAAAAAACTTTAACTTCTCTTCTCTACCATTTCTGGTTCCAAGTGGCCATTCTAGGTTTACCCACCCCCACCATAAAACCATCCACCTCAACCCAACTTTTCATTCTTTTGTGTGTTTTAGACTCCACTCTGCTCTCTAGGTTTTCCAAGTTTTTTAGTGTTCAACTCAAATCTACTCTACGCTTTGAAATCCAGCAGATCCCTAACCCACTCTTATTTCATGACAATCCGTAGCATTTTATCGTCTGTCTCTTTAACTATTCATTCCTCTCTGAACATCTTACAGTAATTTCTGTCTTTCTTGGATACCATGGAATCATAATGGAAAGAGAGACCAACCTGTATGTGAATTAATTTGCTCCTGAGTGAATGATCTTAATAGTGTATCTTCTACATCAAGACAGGTCTTCACTCCTCCATCCTGTAGTCAGAGGAATGTCCTAAACTGCCAATCTAACTATAATATTGATTGACTTAATGCTTCAGTGAGGCTGGGGATATGGTACAACATGTAACAGCACCTGCTGCACAAGCATGAGGAGCAGAGTTCAGATCCCCAGCACCCACATAAAAGTCAAGCAGGCATGGAACCTAATCTCAGTGTGGGAGGTAGAAACAGGCTAGCCTAGACTATCTGAGCTAGGGACGTCTGGAGTCAAGTAAGAGACTCTGCTTCAACACATAAAGTAGAGAGATCAAGGAACACATTTGATATCAACCTTTGACCTCCACATGCCATGTGCATGCCCACCTACACACATTCATGCACCCACACACATGCCAACACATCCACATCCACTCCACATACGCATGAAAAAAATAAGCAGGGTTTTTTTCCCAGTGACTCTTCACAGCTTAGAGAATAAAGTCCAATGTCTGATCCTAACACATGAAGTCCCTGTGCTCTGAGCTCTGCCTGTTTCTCTTCATGTCTAGCCATCACCTCACACTCCACTCCACAATATCCCACACTTCAGTCACAGTGGATGATTGGTGATTTCTAAGTGCCCTATGACCTTTCTGAGCTCTGTGCTTCTGCACATGCTCTGTTATCAGTGCAGATGCCATTATAGAAGACTCCAGCTCACGATGTCTGGTACAACAATGACAATTATAACATCACAGAACAGCAATTTGAAAGGCAGACAGGGCTGTGCTGCAACTCAACAACATTCAACAAAGATCCATGGTGCTTTTATCTCTTTGCTTTGCCATCCTTGGAAATTTTTATGTGCCCTTAGGCTGTCTCCCTTCATTGTTGCAGGGTGCCTGTGGTAGTTCTAATAAGCATCCTTTCTAAGCACAGCAATGCTTAGAGGCAAAAAGAAGAAAGGAGAGCTATTTCTTCCAGTGTTTCCTTTTTAGATCAAGAAGCACTTCTTGGAGACCATATCAGACTTTCTCTTATATCTCATTGGTTCAAACTATTACATATTCTACTCCTAGGCTAATCAAACAAAATTAATAAGCCTGCCAAACCTATTCTTGAGGCTTTTGTAGTCAGAGATGGGGGTACTCTCCCTTGGATGAGCAGAACAAGTAACTGAGCAAAATCTTGTCCCGAAAGAAGGAACTTAATGACTACTGGAAAGGCACCCAGTAGTACCAGCCACACTGTAGTTGTTGCCTGATCCTCCTATCCACCAGGCGGACTCCTTCATGGCCTTTAAGATTTCACTTAAAAAGTACCTCTTCCCACACAGAGAGATTATATATAAAGTAAGGAACTGGGGGTGGGGTGGGCAGATAGATCACCCCAGGAAAGAGTAATAGAATAGTTAGTTATGGATGGATGGGAGGGCTGGAACAAGAAGATCAAGTGGGAAGGGGGAAGGAGGAGGAAGATGGGGGAAGGAATATGGGGAGAGACAGATAAAATTAAGGACCATTTGAGGAGTGGTATGGAAACTTAATACAGTAGAAACTTCTTAAAATATATACATATATTAAGATGATATTAATGAAATCAATAAATAACAAGAGAGACAGAGCCCCAGTTGGCTATCTCTCATCACCAAATTGAGTTTCCAATACTGGGATTGGGTTACAAATAATTGAGTTGTTAGTCAAAGGGGTCTTATGGGAACCACCAAACAACCCAGGCTGTTGCCAAGACTATAGCATGCTCTCCCCAAGCCAACAGCAAGGCCCCATTGCTGGAGACAACACTTACACAACTTATTGAATATGGAGAAGTCAAGCAGGAACCTCCATGGAGCCTTCACCCCTACATGCTAGCATCTTTGGTACAGAAAGATACTCTACACACTACCAAAGGACAAATATAAACACCAACCCAGCCACAAACCATTTGATCTACAATTGTGTCCTGCCTGCAAGATATGCTAATTCAATGGTGGCACAAAGCTTGTGGGAGTAACCAACCAATATCTGATTTGACGTAAGGCCCACTCCACAAGATGGAACCCATACTTGACACTGATTGGGTGACCAAGAATCTAAGACTAGATAGCCCAAGGATCTAGTGTAAAACCAAATGCTACTGGTCTAAAAAAGAAAAGTAGTAATAAAATGATTTCTAATGACATTCTGCTATACTCATAGATCACTGCCTTATTTAGACATCATCAGAGATCTTCCTCCTGCAGCAAATGGTAACAAATACAGAGTCCCACAGTCAGACATTAAGCAGAGAGTGAGAGACCTTGGAACACTCAGACCTAAATGGAATGTCTCCATCAAATTCCTCCTCTCAGACTCAAGGAATTCCCTGAAGAGGAGGCAGAAAGAGCATAAGAGTCAGAAGGGAAGGATGGAAGACACCAAGAAAACAAGGCCCTCTAAATCAACATGAGTGATATACATATGAACTCCAGACACTGTGGCAACATGCACAGAGCCTGCTCAGGTCTGCACCAGATGGGGGTCCTAGAGCTAAAGAAAGTGGACATATACCTCCATCCCTAAACCAGAAGCTATCTCCAACTGATACCCACTTGCAAATGAAAATTTTGTGTTCTCCAAGAGAGTCTCACTGGGGATACCTTAAGGGAGGATGCATGTCAGCAGTAGATAGCCAATAGAAAATAAACTCAACAGCATCTTTGGAGGTTTCTTGTCTCATAATATCATGTCAGGACTTTTCCTTTTCTTTTTTTTTAAATTTAATTTAATTTTTAATTTTTATTTTACCTTTTTTTTGTATTTTTGCCTTTTTACTCTACAGATCCTTTGCATATACATTATAGCTTCCAGTTTAGTGTTTTTATAGGATTCCTGGGTGTGCAAACAAGTGGGTTGCTGCATCTATATCTGTTTCTTGTGGTTCCCTGTGCTCTTTTCCTTTTGTTTGTTTGTTTTGTCCTATTCCCACGTGTTAGTTTTTGTTTTATCCTATTTTATTTTATCTTATTTTAATTATCCCTTAGAAACCTGTTTGTTTCCTGATGAGAGACAGAAAGGGGATGGAACTGAGAGGCGAGAGGAGTAGAGGGAGGGGAAACTAAAACCAGGATATATTATGTGAGAAAAATATTTTCAATAACAGGAAAAGAAAAAAAGGAAAAAAATTGCTTCTTTCCAGAAGCCTTCTGTGATAGCATCAAGCAGAATCAAATGCTTCTCACTCTGAGGTCCTGAGGCTCATGTTTCTACCACAGCACTTGTTAAGAAGCTGAATTCTGCTGGCTTTAGAAAAAATGAAACCTTGGAAGGAAGGCAGTGTGTTCTATTAATTCTTCAGCCCAACCTTGAAAGAAAGAAAAGAAAGAAGGGAAATTGGGAGGAGGAGGAGGAGAGAGGAGAGGAGAAGGGAGGAGAGGGGAGCTGAAGAGGGGGAAGGGGAGGAGGAATGACCCCCCCCCTTTGGTAGTTGATCTATAAAAATAGAGTAATTTTTACTTTCCAGTGTTGTTTTAAACTTTAAACAGGATAATAGAAAACACCCAACTCAGTTTCATTATATTCTGGACAACATGTGCCTCACCTTGTATTCTGAAAATGTCATCTCCCACCCCACCTCCATATGCTTCCTGCGCAAGCCTGTGCAGAATTGCTCTTCAATGTGTTGCTAATTCATCGGAATCTTAAACTTTTAAAAATACAGGATACAGAACTAATCAAACCAGTTCATCTTGCCCTGTCTTGATTTCCTTTATTCAATGTCTTGAAGATTTCTTTCACAACATTTCCTAAATTCTCTATTAGCAGAACGTTTCAGAGAGGTCCCTGCAGTATCAGATCTGCACTCTCCTCATCATCTTTCACAAACACCCTTTTGCTTTCTCTCCCCTTTCCTTAGCATTCTGGGCTTCATTTCAGATCTGTCCCTCTGAGATATGCCTCCCTCCCCTTCCTAACACTTCTTTGTTGCTAAAAATAGGTGATGTCCCTTCAGAGCAAAAACAGTTGGCAAATCAGCTTTTATAGGTACAGCTTCACACGGGCTCTGTGAGATAGGGGGATGGATTTGATACAAGAAGCTAACCACCACTTCCTCTCCGTGGACCCCTGAATTCCTCAAAGGAATTCACAAAGCCCACGTAAAAATAGCAACATCATCCTCATCAAAAATGCACACTGTAAAGGATGCTAAGTGAGACTTCGCAGAATGCTAAAGAGTAAATAAAACAGCTGCTCTGAAGAGCACCAGAAAATGTTCTGAGGAAGCATTTAATTAAAAGGCCCCAGGCCCGACACAACACATGAACTGTGGGTTATGATATTTTAACAAACAGACCTTTCCATAGAAAACTGGACATATATGGCTAATTTCCTTTAGACAATGATGAGAATCTTCTGGTAGATCATCTTAGTATGATGTTGTCAGCTTGGGTTTGACTTCCATTTGGTTCCCTATATTATCTTGTGGAGCTTTGTGACATTATCCCTGAAAGAAGTGTCATTGTACCACCTAAAATAATCTTTTCAGCTATTAGATATGCAACTGCTCTCAGACACTATTTCTCTACAAGTGAAGATTTTCCATTAAGCACAATATTGGATCCTCCTTATAAATGATATATGTGTGAATTAATACATTTGTTTAGGTGGATCCATATCTCCTGGGGTAACAATCATGATGTGTTGCATAACATAGATATGTGTATGTATGTATGTATGTATGTATGTATGTATCTATATATATTCAGGTACACACTTGGTCATGTACATCTTTACACTTCTGAAAGTCATGTCTGTAATTGCATCACCCTAATTTCTTTGAAGAAAAGCAGAAAAATCACAGCACCAACTACTATTACTCAGGTCTAAGTCGAAAGGGAAGGCACTAGCACAATCTGGTGTTCAAGCAAATCCTGTTCTGTTCAATCTATTGGCAACTGTGTTGACCTTCTTGCCAATCATTCTGGTTCTTCTCATCTCAACTCAAATACCATCTCATTTTTCTCCAGAGTTCATGACAAATTCCCTGCTTGCTATTCAGTATTTACACACATCCTTTAGGCCATGGTTCTCATGGCCTAATTTGTGGGTCTTCTGTTATATGTCAAAAAAAAGATTCTTTAGGAGTATAAATAGTTCAAAGAGTTAATCACACTAAAGTACATATGGAGAGAATGAGTAAAGATGAAAAGTATTCTCTAATGTAGATTAATATCATCATAGAATCATGGGGAAAGGGATACACCATCATCACAGTGATGTTATCATTGATGAGCTACTATTTATTAACTTTATACCTCCATGTTAGGAAACTGAGAGCCATCACTAAGCATACCTTCCCATCATAACAATGCTCTCTCATACATTAAAGCCAATATCTGTCTTCTTATAGTTCCTACGAGTCAAATACTCATCATAGGCTCATTACAGTGATTAATCTACATGGCTAACCATTGAGCCACTAGCTTTCCTACAAATCTAATGAAAATGATACAATAAAATTTTTATTAGTGCCTCGTCATCTTTAGAAAAAGCATTTCAATCTACCTCACTACACAATCCATAACATTTCTGAACCCAAAACAAAATAAAACATGTTGCAGCTGAGTTAAAGCTTTTATTTTAAAGTGTCCAGAGTTATACAAGGCAACTTTGGACAGATTCCAGAGGCTCTCTCTTCCCAACAGGCCTTAGGAAGGGAAATCTTGTACTTTTGTTTCAATTTCCTAATAATAATACCTTCAAACAGCTGTATAAGTATACAGCATTAAGAAGTGATTGATTTTCTTAGAAAGTTACCCTTCCTCTTTGATATGAGGATGTCTTAGTTAGGGTTTTTATTGCTGTGAAGAGACACCATGACCATGACAACTCTTATAAAAGAAAACATTTCACTGGGGCTAGCTTACAGTTTCAGAGGTTTAGTCCATTATGTCATGGTGGGAAACATGGCAGCATGCAGGCAGACATGGTGCTAGAGAAGGAGCTGAGAGTTCTACATCTTGATCCAGAGGCAGCAGGAGGCTGTATGCCACACTGGGCATGGCTTGAGCATATAAGACCTCAAAGCCCACCCACACAGTGATACATTTCCTCCAACAAGGCCACACCTACCAACAAGGCCACACCTCCTAATAATGCCATCCCCTTTGGGCCAAGCATTCACACACAGGAGTCTATGCGGCCATTTCTATTCAAACCACCACAGAGGGTGACCTTGAAAGTTCCACAAGAAAATGTCATTAAATTAGACAATGGGAAAAGCCTTGTAGTCAATTCATAATCATTTGTTCGCTCCATTAAATTATTCTGTATAAATACAAAAGACTATCTTCAAATGGAGATTGGATCCTCATACATATGGTATAGTGTAAGGATTTATGCATTTGATGTAGGCTCTGCTGAGGTAAAAGGATCTTACTTTTACAAGACAAAGTCTTGCAAGAGAATCCAAAGAGTTAACACCCCACCAACCACAAATGAAAATACTTAGTTGCTTTTAACCCAGTTGTTCTCAACCTATGGGTCGTGACCCCCTGGGGGTCACAGATTGGATCTTTACATTACAATTCATAACAGTAGCAAAATTGTAGTTATGAAGTAGCAACAAAAATAATTTTATGGTTGGGGGTCCCCACAACATGAGGAACTGTACTGAAGGATCACAGCATTAAGAAGGTTGAGAACCACTGCTTTAACCCCTCATGAGTCTTTTTTCCTAGATAAAGCAAATAATTAACATAATAGAGTGACAGGAATATATGAGTTCACATCCCAACTCTACTACCCAATAGTTTCCTGATCATGGTCAATCATTTAACTTCAATTTTGTCACCAGGAAAAATAAGGTAATAAAACTTGATGTAATTCTTTATGAATGAAATGAGGTCTAAGTGAGGTTCTGCACATGAATATAGACTTTTTAAGCATTGTAGCAGCTGGTAAAGCAATACACTTTTGCCAAGAAGAGACACTTACCTGGAATGATATTGAAGTTTGCCTCTGCACATATAGTATCAAAGCCTCAAGGGACAGATTGGAGTAGCGGCCCAGAAACTAAGGTCCCAGCCATTCATACTTCTCTTTGACCTGGTATACCACAATTCAGTACTGCTAGGATCTTAACTGGCTCACCAGCACCTGAGACATTCCAGTTTCAGAGCTACTTAAGAAAAAGGTAAGGCATGGTGCTGGAGAGATGGTTCAGCGGTTAAGAGCACATGCTTCTTTTGCAGAGGACCTGAGTTTGGTTCCCAGCACCTACATTGGGCAACTCACAACCACCTGTACCTCCAGCTCCAGGGGGATCTGGTACCCTGGAGCTTTGCACCTGCAATCACATGCACATACCCACAACACATATACATAACTAAAAATTATAACAAGAAATCTTTCTTTTAAAAAGAAAAAAGGTAAAATGCACTTAAATACTTATCCCGAAGTATGAGAGCAGTCAGAAAACAGCAACTGAATCAGAGAATTCTGAATTCCTGATTTGTTATTTAGTTGCCACTGAAGTGACTAAGGTATACTAGAATATAAATACATCCTTGTGATAGGATGTATAAGTGAACTTGATAAAGGGGGAAAGCAGCCCTTATTTAATTAATGTACACAGAGAAGAGCGAGTTCTATGGAACAGCAACTCAGAGGTACAATGAGGAAGATGGCTGCTCTCTGAAAACGCTCTTGAAAAAGGACTTTTCCCCCAGGGGAAATAAAAACAAATGTTTTGATGTACTTTGTACCAAAATATAAATCTCACAATAAATATTTCCCATCATGAAATGAGTTGCTTATTAATTCCATTGTTATGGTAAAAAACAAAAATCGGCCGGGCGGCAGTGGCACACGCTTTTAATCCCAGCACTTGGGAGCAGAGGCAAGTGAATCTCTGAGTTCGAGGCCCGCCTGGGCTACAGAGTGAGATCCAGGAAAGGCGCAAAGCTACACAGAGAAACCCTGTCTCAAAAAACAAACAAACAAGCAAACAAACAAACAAAAACTGATTTGTGAGCTAGTTTGAGGCTAGTTTAAGTTACTGAGACTCTGCCACCACACTGCTCTTAGTTGCCAGCATATTTAGTCCTGAGTTTTTCAGATCTCGCTTTGTGTTCATTATAGGGACATAGGCAGTTGCTTCTAAGATACTTAAAACATTTCACTTTTAATCTGCCCACTCCATCTTCTCTTTACCCCACTCATTCCTGCTTAGTAGCTCTTCATATTAAGACATAATAACTACCCTTTCATGTTTACCTTTTGCAGCAGGGTCTCATTGTAGAACCCATGCTGGCCTCGGTTTTGTGTTCTTCCTGCCTCAGCTGCCCATAGGCTGAGATACAGCTTTGCACCACTGGCTTCTTTTCTGTTCTTTTAAGGTAAAGGTTACCATGCAAAGACAGGATTTAAACACAAATGTGCAAACAAAAAGCAGCATTCTGAACAAGATGGGATGATGTGGTGTCTTCTGTGATGCAAGGTTTCTCAAAATATGGCATGTAGACCACGAAAAAAACATGAAATTATTGGAGATAGTACCTAGGCAAATTTTTTAATGGTTCTTTTTATTTTAATGTGTCAGGAAAAAATACGTCCCAAACATCAAAGTCATTGATACTTCACTGATACTTGCAAGTGGATAAGGCACAGTAGAAGCCAAGGTCATGGCTATGTTGTGTAACCCATGTGAATCACAAAAGCAGGGCCTAGATGTGCCCACAATGTTCTCAAGTTTCCACTATAGTTTTAGAGACACAGGAAGTCTGAGTACTAATCATACAAAGATTCCAGCAATATAATCTCAGATCCTGAATTCCTGTGCGTCCTGTTGTGATCTTGTTTGAGATAGGCCATATTGTCCCTGGAAATAGCAACAGAATAGTCCTAGAAAGTGCCAACTGGCTCAGTGTGAGTTATTTGAACTATTAAAGCAAGCACTGTGCTCTGTGGAATCAGATTTCTTTTAAAATATTCTGTTTTTATTTATGTGTACATGTCTGTGTCTGTGTGAGTACATGTCACAGATGTATGCCACATATATACAGGTGCTCATGGAGGACAGAAGAGGGCATTGGATCCCCTGGAACTGGACTTGGAGGCAGTTGGAAGTTGCCTGCCTCTGGGTGTTGGGAATTGAACCTGGAAGAGCCCAAATAGCCTTAACCGCTGAGCCATCTCTCTAGCCCCTAGGATGAAAACTTTAAATAGGCAAAATTTAAGTTTGACTGCTACCTCTAGAATCTGGGGCTAAGGGCAGCACCAATTGAACCATAAAAATAAACAAGAGAGGCGATACAGTTCTGCACAAGAAAGTGAGGAGCTGCCTCATTTGCATAATGAGGACAGAAACTCATACAATATTGTCATGAGGATTAAATGAAATAAAGAATGTGCATTGTCTGATCCAGTGATGGATAAACTAGTGGCAAATATGGTTTTTATTTTTGCTACTAATATGATGGTTTTTATGAAAGGAGTGAGTGCTTTTCTAAAAACAGTATTAGGGTCACATTTGTTATCTTCATTATTTTATCAACCTACAAATGAAGGATAATTATTTGAATGTAACCTTTGCAGGGCCATTAAGGAAAGCTGTTTCTTCCTGTAATTATGTCCTTAATTTGTTTATCATCCCTATGATAATCGAGGTACTCTGAATTACCACAGTGAAATGTTCAGTATCTCACCAAGGAACATTTTGCTTCAGTCTTAAATGTTTAGCATGATATCGTCTTGTCTAAATGATTACTGAAACCAATAATGTTAAGAATGCTATATTAAAAAATAAATTATGAGGTTATTTTCAGGGCACTTAAATGATTTGGTAACAATGTGAACGATTTGCATAGTTAAAAGTGCTAACAAAAATAAAGTAACAGTATTATCAAGAACCTAGAGATGCTGCAGAATCTTTTCCTCTTTCAACGCATGTTATGTAGTCAGGAGAAGAGTGAAAGCAAACATAAAGACTAAAATATAAAATAAAGCTGGCCAGCACTCTGAGGACCAGGCACAGCACCACAATTAACCTGTCGCTTTTTGTTCGTTCAGTCTTGAGACAGGGTGTCACTATGCGGCCCCAGCTAGCCAGGAGCTCTCTATGTAAGTCAGGCGGGCCTTGACCTTGCAATTGTTCTCCTGATTCTGCACCTTGAGTACTGGAACTAGAGATATTCACCACCACTCCCAGTCAATAAGAATCCTTGAAACTATATAGCTGAATAGTTATGATACACAAGCATAAATTTAAAAAGCTATCCAAATTATTGTACCGAAACAATCCATGAGTAAGATACATGTGGTTCATTGTTCTGTGAGCAAAGACTATCATCTATTAGAATTACCATAAAAAAATACACATAGCAAATTAAAGCATTAAACTCCTTTAGTATATCAGGTTGTCAACAAAATACAAAAATAATCCAAATCAAGTTTTTTGAAATATAGCTACAGTATGTTTATTTATCATTTGTTAATGCAAACATCAACAATGTTCAAAAGAACAAGATAAGGATAGGCAAACTATTATCTAAATATCATAAATAAAAAATATTGCAGATTAAATAACAGAAGGAATTTTAAAAGCATGGGACTAAATATAGTGGTAACTTGGGATTTTATAAAATGTAAAAACACTTGCCAAAGGAAACACAAAATAGAGTTTATCCTAAAATTAAATCCTATCAAGTCCATAAAATTAAATAATATATAAACAGAAGTGGCCCTCTCCTATATTCATGCAGTAGAGACAGCTGTAAAGCTCTGAGGGCAAGGCCATTTCTGTTTGTAGTTGTTTTAGGCTCTAAGTTTTCTTGTACTTTATTAATGCCTGAGGAAGAACATGGAACACTTTAGTAGATATAGAAATACAGTATTTACTTTAGTAGCAATATAAATGCATGTGGCTTTCTTTTCACCCAAGAAAAGCATTTGAGCTTTTACTTTTATTAAAGGGCTAAGGATTTTTCCTTAGGATGCTTGAATCTACTTTCATGAAGGATACTGCCTGCCATTTTCTTCTGTTGGAACATCTTTATCTTATTCTGGTATAAAGCTAAGGGCTTCATGGAATGAGCTGGGAACTGTTTCTCTTCAGGTGTTGAAAGCATTTCTGATAAATAACTGTATCTTTTTTTCTTAAAACAGAATTCCCAATGAAGCCATTTGTGCCTTCTACTATTGTCATTGGAAGATTTTAAACTACAAATTCAGTTTTTTAAAGCAGATATAGGATTATTCAGGTTATCTATTTCTTCTTGAGTAAGCTCTTGGTACTTTGTGTCTTTTAAAATGAATCTGTCCCATTTCATCTGAGTGCTGAGTTTATTGGCATGGAGCTGTCCATACTAATCCCACACTGTCATTAATAACTGCATCTCCTGTAGTGACGTGTTTTCATCTAAGTGGTAATTTGTGTTCTACATCATTTTTTATCAGTTTTGATAGAGAACAAAGCTTCTGCTATTAAAGAACAAGTGTCATCAATTTTTGCCTATTATTTTTCTTTTATATCTCATTGAGATCTGCTGCTATGATTTCCTTTCTTTACATATGTTGGGCTTGGTTCACTCTTCTAGTTCCTTCAGGTGAAAGGATCTGGGCCCTCTTCTTTAGTTAGGGACACAATGCTCTAATTTCCATCTAAGTGATGCTATTATTACTATCCCACAAGTTTTGGTATGTTATATTTCTGCTTTTATTCAAGCCAAAATATTTTCTAAATTTCCTTTTGGTTTCTTCTTTGCATCATGGTAATTTAGAAGTATATTATTTAATTTCCAAATATTAGTAGATTTTCCAGGAATCTTTCTGCTATTTACTTCTAATTAACTATTATAGTTAAAGAATATACTTATGTGATACAAATATTTTAAGCATATAAAAAATATGTCTTAAGGTCCCCAAATCATACTTTAAAAATGTATATTCTATACCTGCTGGGCAAAGGGTCCTGCAAGTGTCCTTTAAGGAAATCTATAATTAGCAGCTTTTATTTACTTATTTGTGTGTGTGTGTGTGTGTGTGTGTGTGTGATAAGTGAATGTGGAGGCCAGAAGCCAATGCCAAGTGTCTTCCTGTATTGTACTCTATCTTATATTTTGAGATGGGATCTCTACTCCCACCCCCGCTCCCCTCCAACCTTGCTTCTACACTGGGATTACAGATGCATGCTGCTGCACCTGCAGAGGGACCCAAGCCTCGGGCCCCTAGTTGGCACTAAGAGCATTACCCACTGAGCTATCACCCCAGTCCCTCTGTGTCCCTTCATTGATTTTCTTTTTACAGTTTTGAGTCACTAAGAAAGGAATGCTGAGAGCTATGGTTTCTGTGAGTTTAGTTCAATGTATCTTGAAGTCATATTTTGAGATACATAAATGGTTGAACTGTTATTTTTTATTAATCCATTTATCACTGTGAAATGACACTCATTATTCCTGATGCTATTCTTTGCTCTAAAATCTACTTTTATATTGGTTATTCTCTCCAATTTTCTTTTGAGTAGTACTTGTTTGTTTGTTTTTTGTTTTCGAGACAGGATTTCTCTGTGTAGCTTTGCGCCTTTCCTGGAACTCACTCTGTAGCCCAGGCTGGCCTCGAACTCACAGAGATCCGCCTGCCTGGGCCTCTCGAGTGCTGGGATTAAAGGCGTGTGCCACCACCTGGCTTGAGTAGTACTTGTATAGGTATCGTTTCCCATTTCTATTTTGCTTTTAAGCCTATTTGTATATTTATATTTCAGTTGTTTCTGGTAATGAGCACATACAGACTTTGGTCAAATTTTAATATAATCTAATTATCTCGGCATTTCACTTGTAGTGTCTGGTTTAAACCTGGGAGAGGTTTTCTATTTTTAAGGATTCATGTGATTAGATACTCAGATATGAACTCTTTCTATCTCAGTCACTCTACAAAAAAATCTCTTCTATAGTGTAAGTTAACACATTCACAGGGTCTAAGACCACTGTTCTGCCACAATAGTGACTGTCTATCTTCCTCCCTTTCTTGGGCCAACTGCTAATCCACGTTCTGTTCAGCTTCTTCAGAGGAAGTTATTTCTCCTTTGCCTGTGTTAAAATCTAGGTTTTACCATTTGCTTTTGACCTTTATGAGTCCTCTAGATAAGCTTGTAGTAACATCTTGTTGGACGGTCATGTATTTTCAGTGTTCTGTGGCTTCTTTTCCTCTTGCCAGTGCCCTTTGATGCCCAAAAGCTTACATTTTTCCTGAAGTCAAATTTGTCTTTCTTTTGTTGCCTGTGGCTTTGAAGTTAAAACCAGAAAGTTATTGCTAAACTCAATATCGTGAAGAATTTTCCTGTTTCCGGTTAAGAATTATATAGCTCCAAATCTTACGCTTAGGCCTTTATCTGTTCTGAATTAGCTTTCTCTTTCTTGATAGATAAGGTTCAAACTTCATTCTTTCACATGCAAATATCACTTTCCAGCCCAATTTGTTAAAGACTGCCCTTACTCCCCTTACATTATCTTAGCATTAAAGTATAAGAGTTTACGAGACTCTCTATTCTAATCCATGGGTCTATGTGTTTATACACATATGTGTTTATATGTGTTTATATGTGTTGCTTTGACTGATGTACAGTTATATTGCAAATTTTAAAATCAGAAATGTTGAATACATCAGCTTTGTCATTTTCCAAGATCATTTGGACTAGTTGGAGAATCTTGAAGGAGGATTTTGTTTCTACAAAAGTCCCCATTGAGATTTGAACAGAGATAGCATTAAACCTGTAGGTCCTTGAGGGTGATTTTAATATCTTAACAATATTAAGCCTAGAAACAATTATTTATCTACTTGGTAGAATTTACTTTTTATACATTTTTTATTTTTTGAAATTGTAATTACATTATTTCCCCCCTTTCCTCCCTGTGACCCCTCCCATGTACCCTGCCTTTCTCTCTCTCAAATTCTTGGCATCTTTTGCTTTAGTTGACAGTGTGTGTGTGTGTGTGTGTGTGTGTGTGTGTGTGTTCCGAAATACATAAATATAACCTGCTAGTCCATATAAGGTTACCAGGATGTACATGATCTCAGGGTTGATCAGTTGGTGTTGGATACCAGTTGGGGAGGCTCTTCTCTGGGAAGACCTTTTCTCTCACTCTCAGCATTCCCCAGTTGTCCATAGTTCTTTGTCTACAATTGAGACCCAGAGAGATTTCCCCCTTCCTTGTTAGCGTGTCCATTGGTGTCTTAGTTGTTCAGGTCTCCTTTAGACAGCCATGTTGATGAAACTTCATGGGTGTGGCCTCCCTGCCATATCTAAAGACAAAATTTCACAGCAAACTTCCTGTTTCTCTGACTCTTATAATCTTCCCAGCTCTTCTGCAGTGATCCCTGAGCCCTTGGGTGCAGGGACTGTGTTGTAGATGTTTAAGCTGAGACTGGATACCACACCATCACTTGTTTGCTGCATTTTCATTGGTTGTAGTTTTCTGTGATGGTCTCCTTGGTAGAATGGTTTGTTGTTGTTGTTTTGATGGTCAACAAGCCAGGTTTATTTTAAGTGGTGGTAGAACGTATTAATGAAGCTGCCTGGACTATGGGCTGGATGATTTTAAATTACTAATTCTATCTCTTTGTTACAAATTAAGTCAGATCTTTTGAATTTTTTTTCTTAGCAAATTAGTTTATCAAGTTACCTA
>CABHPQ010174474.1:0-27804 GCA_902168405.1 Peromyscus aztecus
GGCATTGGGCATGTACATTTTGTCTTTTCATAATTTTCACTTTAAGTGACATTATTAAAAAGAACCATTATGTAATTATTATTTAATAATAATTTAACATACTGATTATATAAAGATGGTCCACCTTAAAAGAGGTGATATTTTCATTAAAGGCCTATACCTGTCACTGCTACTTGACCCTTTACATACTTCTTTAATCTTATCTGGTTACTTTCTGAATACTGAGATGCTTACCTTTCAAGATACTTGTTATTGAATATCTATGATTATTCATTAATTGCACTAATAATCTATTAGTGAAGATTAATTTTTTCTGGCATTGTCTTTAGAAGCAGGAGGTTCTAATGGTAAACATTTGAGTCTTAGACCAATAGAAAAAGATGTTTTGTGGTAATTTAGAAATGATAGTTCAAGGAAAGATATAGCATCATTTATAAATTCACTTAATCATTTATTCATTAAATAATCATTGAATTAGCATAAATTATATACCTGGTACTATACTGAAATATGCTGGAGTTGCAGAAGTTATCAACTCTTAATGTCTTCCATTTAACACTCCATTCTTTCTAAGCATCCATAGAGCCATTCATCTAACCAGAAAGATTTTGCTGAGCATTTTGCATATGTCCATAACTTGCTCATATCTGTCTCTACTGAAAGAGTATAAATTCCTCAAAGGGGGTTGCAAATTCACAAGCTCATAACTTAACATAGCATTTTCCATACAGTAGACTCTATAGTTATTAGCTGCATCAGACACTGTGCCTAGTTCTGGGAAAATAAAATAAAGTAACATTTTACTTCTAACACTGTATATGCTTAGTGAATATCATAGAAACTCGAGAAGACAGTTTAATCATCAAAGGCATTAAGCATGAATGTTAAGGTTTTGCTCTCCAAAAGTAACATAATTTCTTATGTTTAACATTTTGCATCTCAGCATCAAAAGTCAGTATTTGATTTTCTATGTTCTCTTTTCTATGTGTTCCTTGTTCCTTTTCTTCTTCCTTTTTCTTTTCTGTTATTTTCTTTTCTTCTCTTTTAACTTCAAAAGCCACCACTAAATTGAAATACTCTAAAATATCTAGCTTTAAATACCCATCTTTGAAAATATAACTACAGGTCAACTGATCATGTTGAGAATATCATTTCTTTAAATATTTTATTTTTGTTGTGTCTGTGTTCATCTGCCACCATGAAGGCTAGTGAAATTTCCATATTACATCTAAGAATTAAAAGTTTATATAGATCACACAGATTTCACTGATGTTTAAATGTTTAGTTCATATTACATTTAACAGAGTAAGCTCTCTCCCCAGAACCTTCTTTTAGCTGTCAATACATTTAATTTGAGTTCTGTGCACATGTTGAAATTCTCAATGGACTCAGGCTTGACTAGAGGAAGTACACCTTAGAAAACACATTTCTGCAGTGCACATTAGAGCTACCCAAAGCAGGGAAGATGTCTGCAAGGTCATCAAGCAATAGTTATGGGGTTTGCAATTAGAGCAAAGTGTGCATGATAAGCTGCTAAAAGAAGATAGATGTCTGAGGAAGTGTAGGGTTTATGAGTAGGGAAGACCATTAGTGGAATGACCATTTCCCCAGGTGCCAAGCTGAATTACTTCCCAATTAGAACAGGGATGTCTTGGGAAGGAGTACAGAAGGGCAGGTGGGGACTGTTGGCTTCTTGGCCTTTCTGAACCTTTCCACAACTGGCTGAGTTTCCATTAATTGTGCTGTCACTGATGCAGACCCTCATAACCTAAAAGAGTTCATCTACTCCTTAAAGTGAAAAATAATGGGAGCATCTACAAAGCGTTTGCCAACTAAGTCCTTGTCAGAATTATTTACTGCCCACCTAAGCCAGGCTGAAATAAAGGAAGTCAAGGAAAAATATGGACCATTCTGACTGGAGATTCTTGTACTCTAAAGGGAGAAAATTGAAAGGGATTTGAATTGCTGACATGGGAATTTATTTCCTTTTCATTCCTTGAATCTACTTAGCTTATGTAAAACAGGAGAACTGTGGTACTGTAGTGTTTCATGTGACAGGATCCTGGAAAATCTAACCCTGTTTATCATTTTCTCCTTTCTTGTGAAAAGTGAAATAGTTTTTCTATAATTCATCACAGAAATACATGGATTATAGTTTTGTCCAATGAATTGAAGATTAGAAATTTACATCTAATGCAGGTGAATTAATAACAAAAAAGGTTAAAACCAACTCTTTCATTGTGAGTGCTTATGCTGACTAGTTATAGTGATATTTCTTTACTATGCATCCATTAATACAAGCATAGGACGATGACATCAGGCTTCTAGAAAATGGTGAATGCACTTGCTATACAATGTCTGGATTACTCTAGAAATGTAAAATATACTTTAATATCTAGAAAACTATACCAAATAAGCAAGTCATGGTTAAGGACTTTAAAATAGTATTATTTATGACCACATTAAGAATCATATGCTAACATTTTCAAAGAATTAAAATATCAGTAATGAATTTGTGATTATAGGTTATACACACACGCATATAATACACACACACACACACACACACACATACACACAAACACACTCAGATAGTTAGCACTTTGCTGAATAAAACAGTACTGGGAATGGGAAAAGAAAGAAATTCACCATACCAAACTCTTGGAGAAAGCCATCATTTGTGTCTCTCATTCCTTGAGTATTTCATAAATATTTTAGACTCAATATTTTCACTGCCAAGTCAAGAGTTTTCCTCCATTAGTCTATTTATTTTCCTTCATATTTCATTTCAGAAGTATTAACTATAACACAACCCGGGCCTATAACTAATTTGTCCTTCTCTCTGGTTTCCAAAAGTATTTGAAGATCAGCTCTCCTCCCTCAAACTCTTACGCTTACTTGTCTTCTGCTCACAACTGTGCCTTCTAATGTAAGCACCTCCTAGACAAGCATTATCGTTCCAGAGCCTGTTAGCAGGCATCACCACACCTTCTTGATTCCTTCTTGTCCTTTGGATTATTACAGTTAGAGTAACTTTGCTACCCCAAAAGGCACTTGCTTGACCTTTTACCTTCGTACTTGTTTGGGGTATCACTGATTGCTGTTGGGTAGAACAAAAAGACACAGTTGAACATTTAGTAAGGCCCAGACTCTCCATAGCAAAGCTTTGTCTTTCCTCAGTGCCAGCAGTGCTCAGGATGAGATCCACTCATGTGACTCTTTCTCATCGCTGAGTCCAGAATTATTTTACAGGCATGCAGATCTGAGGAGGCCAAGCTTTCAGTCGACATCCTCTGGTCTTCTCATTGTTTTTCACTTTGCATTCCAAAACCTTAAGTTAGTTTCTCTGGCTCCCATGCCAGATTTGTGACATAAACCTTTCCTTGTTATTTGCCAATGCTGAGACATACTGAACTTCCCTCTCTGCTTTCTGGGAGTGCATTTGTTTTATTGTCTTCCTTCTAGTTAGCCCAGCAACTCCCATTCAGTTCAACCTGAGTTACAGTGTGAATGTTTTAAGATACCTTCCTGGGTCCGAAGGCCACTGCATTTCTCCCTACTGGATGCTATTTTCCTGCTCTGCATTCCTCCTCATTACAAATATACTGCTTTTAATATTTCCTAAACATTAGTTTCCTGAAAACTGTAAAAATAATATGTGAACTGGGTCTAATTTGCTACATTTAGTTCCATTGAATGACATATATAAGGATCTCAAATTATTGTAATTATTATCACAGAGTTCAAGCCATTTTTTATATTTATTGTTCTAATGTATTATTAATAAAGTAGAAAATTCTATAGCTTTCCCTGACACTTATTTTTCTCTAAATTCTTGCTTGATGCAAGTACTTTCTAAACTTTACTAAACAATCTTAGTACTGTCTGCTTAGTTCCTATATTGTATTCCTAGTGTCTATACAGTGTGCCTAGGTTCTATACTATATACTCAGTTTATATTGTATGCCTAGTCCCTATGTTGTGCTTCCTGTCTAAGACTGTATGACTAGTCTCTATACTTTAGTACTGGTAATTTGATAGTGATGCTGCATGTCTTTAGTTCAAATAGTTATCATTTACACAATTTCAAATAATTAGCTTGATATATGTTTTACATGTCTTCAAATTTATAAACTTCTGAGATTAAAGAATAGATACCAAGTTTCCATCACTCCAAAAGATGATGAAAATTTCTACTTTAGTTCTTTCAACATGTTCACATCCAAAGCTTTGATGGTATAATCACTTCTTCAACTTTGCAGCAGTTCTTAAGTGACTTCTTTCCTCACAACACCCTTCAAACTTCAATAATAGTTTAATAAATCAAAGTACTACTAGTCTTTAAAAAATAATCTAATTGTATTTATGCTCAGTTTCTCATTAGTCTTTCAGTCCTGTAGACTTCATTTGTAAGTTCTGTGAGGATGCTGCTTTCCTAGGTTGGTTCTGTGTGTGTGTGTGTGTGTGTGTGTGTGTGTGTGTGCACATGCATGTATGTACATGTGCATGAATGTATGAATATTATTTATATTTTCTCTGAATATCCAGTGTGCTGATTCAATTCATTTGTACATGGTTAAAAACAAGATGCATAATTTTCCCATGGATTCTGTCACTCAAACTTCATGAATGGTGCTTTTCTGTAATCAAAGCTTATTGAGAAGGCTCAAAGAAGGAATATTTTTCTTATCTCATTAGAAGACAATAACCTTTCCCTTTGTCAATCTACTAAAGTTTCTCTCTTGGCATTTGCTGAATACCATCATCAAAGTACACTTGGTATTTGTTGACGTCTACTTTTTTTCTGGAGGAGTGATGATCTGGTCAGTTGTGGATTCATTCTTTTTTTTTCTTATTTAAGAAATTTTTTATTCATTTTATATACCAACCATAGATTCCCCTTTCCATCCCTCCTCCAGCTCCTCTCTAGCCATCTCCCCAACCCACCCCACATCCCCTTCTGAAAAGGTAAGGTCACCCATGGGTAGTAAGCAAAGCCTGGTACACTCAGTTGAGGTAGGTCCAAGCACCCATCCCCTGCATCAATGGTGAGCAATGCATCCAATCATAGGTAATGGGATCCAGGAGCCAGCTCATGCACCAGGATAAATCTTGATCCCACTGCCAGGGGTCTCTTAAACAGACCAAGCTACATAACTGTCTTGCTTATGCAAAGGACCTAGTCCAGTTCCATGCAGGCTCCAAAGCTGTTGATCTAAAGTTCATGAGTTACTGCTACTTTGGTTCAGTTGTTCTTGTAGGTTTTTCTCATCATGATCTTGATACCCCTAGTTCATAGAGTCCCTCCTCCCTCTCTTTGACTTAACTTCTGGAGCTCTGCTGCTTGGCTGTGGATCTTTGCATCTGCTTCCATTAGTTACTGAATGAATGCTCTATGATTACAATTAGGGCATTTATCAATCAGATTACCAGGGTAGGCTGGCTCAGGCACCCTCTCTGCTAGGGGTCATCCTTGTGGATTCCTGGGAACTTCCCTAGCACCCAGTTTCTCTCTATCCCCATGATGTCTTCCTCTAGCAAGATCTCTTTCACTGCTCTCCCACTCTGTCCCTGTTCTAGATCAAACATCCTATTTCCTTCCTCATTCCTCATTCCCTATGTTCTCATTCCTCATCCCCTACCCTCTGTTGCCCCACCTCATCCCCAGTTTACTCAGGAGATCTCATCAATTTCCCCTCCCCAGGGCAATCCATGCATCCCTCTTAGGGTCCTCTTCGTTAGCTAGCTTCTCTAGAGCTTTGGTTTGTAGCCTGGTTATCCTTTGTTTTACATCTAGTATCTACTTATGAATGAGTACATGCCATGTTTGTCTTTTTGAGTCTAGATTACCTCACTCAGGATGATATTTTCTAGTTCCATCCATTTGTCTGCAAATTTCATGATGTCATTGTTTTTTTTTTTTTTTTTTTTTACTGCTGAGTAGTATTCTATTGTGTATATGTACCACGACGTTTTCTTTATCCATTCCTTGGTTGAGGGACAAATAGATTGTTTCCAGGTTCATGCTATTATGAATAATATTGCTATAGTTGAGCAAGTGTCCTTGTGGTATGATTCAGCATTCCTTGGGTGTATGCCCAAGAGTGGTATTGTTGGGTCTTGAGGTAGATTGATTCCCAATTTTCTGAGAAACTTCCATGCTGATATTCAAAGTGGCTGTACAAGTTTGCACTCCCACTGTGGAAGCCCACAAAGATTTCCTAGTGAGATCTGAGCTTGTTTTACTCAGCAGGGCTGCACTAGAGGGTTGGTTGACCACGTGTGTGGTTACCAGGTGATTGGAAGGGTCTGCACTTGGCTGTGCTAGGGGGAAGTCTTTTGTGCCACTCCTTGGAATTCCTATAAAAAGCTCTTTAGAAGATACAGGAGGGTCCAGTGGATATTGATCCAGGCCTTCCCATGTTTCTATCTGTTTCTCTCCCCTCTATCTTTCTACCTAATAGCTATTATTCCTCTCTCCTCAACAGTACCCTAGGGAAAAAGTGGGGGCAGGCTCCCCAACAGATGGCACCAGGAACAGGGACAGAGGACCTGTTGAAAAGAGAGGTAAGGGTATAAGGGGGCATGCCCAATAATGAATTAAAAATAAAGGTGATGGTATTTTATTCTCAGGAGTGAAAGTAAAGTGGCTGAAAGAAATGCCAAAGTGAAAAGTGATGTTACAGCAAATATCTCTCTCTATCTATGTTTCTCTCTTTATTAATTTCTATCTATAAAATTAATTAAAATACAGGATTAGGTGTAGAAATATTGGGTAAGAAGAAATTCAGAATAAGAGTGGAATTAGGAGTATTGGGTAAGAAAAAACTTAGGATAAGGTAGAATATATGAAAATATTGTGGAAAAAACTTAGCATAAGAAAAGCAATAAGACAGAAGAGCTGTGTCCTTGATTCTCCAACTATGAGACTATGAATGCAGATTCCTGCAGAAGAATCAGAGTCAGGAAAAAATACTATGAAAGAAAACAGGCAGAAAAATATTTCTGTGGAAGCTTTTGGCATGTGGACAGCTTAGAGCTAAGCCCTGAGTAGTAGGGAAAAATTTTCCCTGAGACAGATGTGGACAAGACAAAAACCCTCTGCACCACTGATATTGCCTCTGTATGAAAACATTGTACGATCAGAATTAGTTTCCTCTTGGCCAACAAGCTGAGAAAGAGGAATAGAAGTTTTTGGAAAAACTTAGTAATCTCTGTTTAAAAAACTGAAAGCTTTTCAGGTCTTTTCTTCTCAGATCTCTTTTCTTTCTGTAAGGGCAAAATTAGACTCACCTGAAAGGAACATCTATCAGAATGAGGAAGTCACCTGTAATTGTCCTGGAAAAAAAAACCTCTTGGAACATGCTAAACCCTCTCTGCTAGTCCTGTCTCCCCTTCAAGGTAGTATTAGAAAAACAGCAGACCCTTTGGACCCTAGACAGAGTCCCCTGTGGCTAGAGCCTAGTGAGAGATGCCTGAGACAATGCAGGTGGAAAGCTGAGCAGGGGCAACTTCTGCCCAGGGTGCAGCCACAGCAGAGGCTGTGAGGGACCTGGGGAAAAGCTGCTGGCGTGGAAAAGAGCAGGGTCTCAGTAGCTATAATGGCAGCACGGGACAAACTGAGGCAAAATTTGGCCATACAAATGAGACTGGAGGGGGATGGCAGGAGCTGCCTGCCTGACCTCAAGCCCTGAGTTGGTGGTGGCTGGGGCTATGCAGCACCCATGGCCTGGGAGAGGAGCAAATATAGTCTTTTTGAAAAAGCTGTTGTTTCAAGTACTCTTTTCACTGACCTGGTGAGGTGGGAGAAAAATCAAAAGCTTGATTTTAGTAAGAATAAGAAAGGCAGCATGGGAAATGTTCATAACAGCATGGTGGTATAGGCAGGCTTGGAAGAAAATGCAAACAGACCAGCACAAAAAAATATTTCAAATGTTCCCCATAACAGAGCAACAACAGGGAAATACTGCTGGTACTGTGCTGCCCCAAATCTCTGCTTTTTCAGTTCAAAACATCGCCCAGTTGAGTTAGTTAGTACAGAAATTCTACTGCTGTGGTAGGAACACATGTATATATGAGTGACTTAAACAGCTAAAAGTGTCTTTATAATTAGCATGAGTTTTTGTTTACTTGAGTGGATACTGTGAAGTGTTTTGAAATGACTGTTTTTTTCCCTGGGAATCAAAATAGTCCCTTGAAAATTTTATTGAACATCTGTTAGGCAAGAGTTTTGATTTAGAAAAAGACTTGTTGTATCTAAGACTGTTGTAGTCTCCTTAGACCCATTCCAAAAAGGATATTCTATCTTCTTTTATCCTCTACTCCTTTACTGGGAGGTATGGAAGCTATGGAGATCTCTGTGGATGTTTGTAAGTTCTTAATAGGGATCTGGGTCAGAGCTGAGTTAAGCTCTGTACCTCCTCCTGCCAGAGGCTGGTGGCCAAAGACAGGCAACATTGTTCTTGATAGCTTCCAACCTAAGCTGGAGTATGCTTGATGGAAAGTGTATCTCTATTATGGATAAGGAAGATTATTCAAGAAGGATGACCTAAGACAGGCACAGTGCATGTGAGGGACCTAGGGGTCCCTTTATTATACCAAGAAGGGGGAGGTGTGGAGGCACACATTCTGTAGGCTGTCATTTTGTCTTATTTACCTTGTCCTTTGCCTTACAGAAGCTTCTCAGTTTCAGGAGGTCCCACTTATTAATTGTCCATCTCAGTGTCTGTGCTACTGGTGTTATATTTAGGAAGTAGTTTCCTGTGCTAATGCATTCAAGGCTACTTCTTACTTTCTCTTCTGTCAGGTTCAGTATAACTGAATTTATGTAGAGGTGTTTGATCTACTTGGACTTGAGTTTTGTGCATGGTGATAGACATGGATCTATTTGCATTCTTCTACATCTTGACATCCAGTTGTGCCAGCACCATTTGTTAAAGATGTTTTCATTTTTCCATTGTACAGTTTTGGCTTCTTTATCAAAAATCAGGTGTTCATAGGTGTGTGAATTAGTGTTAGGGTCTTCAATTCAGTTCCATTGGTTGTAGATTCATTCTTACTTTTCTGTTTCTTTCCCATGGAAAACATTGCCTTCTGTTGTTCAGCATGTCTTCCTTAGATACATAAGCTCTCTTTCTTTCTATGTTCATTGCCTTTCTTGCAGTTTTTTCACCCTTTATCACTTTCTTTTATAGTTCTATGATTCTTCCTGTATATGTTTTCTCTGTATTAATTTTCAACTTTACCTTCAGGTTTGCATTGAACATAAGCCATTATTAGTCTTTCTCAGTCACTCAGTGATGTACCTTATTTTCTTAACTAACAACTTGCTCTGCATGGTTTGTCCACTATCTACTTTTTCTTTGTAGCTTTGAGACTGAATTCTATTCTATTTTCTGACATAGTGAATATGCAAATATTCAAAAGCAAATCTCAAAATTGTGATCCCAAGCTGCCTTTCCACGTGGTATACTTTTCCTCCTCATCCCCACCTGAAATTACTCTATATTTTATATTTGTTTTATTTTTAATGAATCTTATAATAGTAGAGATTCTCTCCTGAAATATTACATATCCTACTTTATTACTACTTATATACTTCTCATAAAACTTAAAAAAGATTTTGGTATTGAAAGTTCTTATTATTTATTCAGCCAGGCAGCTCTGTTAGCCTTTGAAATGGCAATTTGGATAGTAAATTATTTATTCTCCCAGAATCATCTGTGTTAAGAATTACTTTTCCAAATTATTGTCATAGAATATTGAATTGGAAAAAGGCTCTTAGATTTTTTTAAATGGCTCCATTCTACCATGGGTATTTTTAATCCTATGCCTGTTGTATGATAATAGTATCTTGGCCTGCTAGGTAATGCTTCATTGAATTTTGTTTAGAAAGAATTACAAAGAGAGTGCTTATTGTATGAATCCTAAATGGTCTTATAATAAAAACCCAGAGCCAGATATTGGGGTAAATACTGAAAGATCACAGGAAATAAAGGAACAAACCACAGCCACTTCTCACCTCACCAACTCCTCAGCCAATCCTGTCTCATGAATCCTCAGACTGAACGCCTCTGAGTCCTCAGCTGAAAGCTCCAGTTCCTGTCTCCTTACTCCTTGCATTTCTTTGCCAAGCCATTTTACTTCATATCTCAACTTTCCTAGTGCTGGGATTAATGGCATGTGTGCTTCCCAAATACTGGGGTTAAAGTTGTGTGCCACCACTGCCTGGCTCTCTTTCTCTCCTAGACTGGATCAATCTCATGTAGCCTAGTGTGGCCTCAAATTCACAGAGAGCCAGATGGATCTTTGCCTCCCGAGTGCTAGGATTAAAGGTGTGTGCCACCACTGTTTGACCTCTATTTTTAATCTAATGTCTGGCTTGTAGCCATAAGTTTTCTCAGGTCCTGCCTGGGCCTGTGGTCCTCAGCTGCTCATAAAATAATCATTCAGAGGCTTAATATTAATTGCCAATTGCATGGCCTATGGCAGGCTTCTTGCTAGCTAGCTCTTATAACTTAACCCATTTCTATTAATCCATAAGTTGCCACGTGGCCATGGCATTATCAGTCTACTGGCATCTTACTGCTCCTTTGGTGGTGGCTGGCATCTCTCCCTCCTCTACTTTCTTCTCTTCATACATCTGCTTAGATTTCCCCCCGCCTCTAAGTTGCCTTGCCATAGACCAATGCAGCTTTATTTATCAACCAATCAGAGCAACACATACAGTATACAGAAAGACATCCCACAACACTGGCTCTGCCCTCTGATCTTCAGACAAATTTTATGAGTATAAACAAAATATCACCACATATCCCTTTTTGTGTGTAAAATAATAAAAGAAGGTTATAACTATATGAGAAAAACTATATACAATAAGTATACTAACTATATACAATATATACAGTCAAGAATTACATTAATAATGTCCAGTCCATTAACATTTGACAAATTCAGAGAAAATACTCCATTATTTATCATATATTGGTGAATCCAAAGTATTGTATTTAATTTACTTTCTATCTTAACTTGTAGTACCAACTAAAACTATCTTTTGATGTCTTTCAAACTTATGCACTTTATACCTCTTTAGTGAGTTTGCTTTCTGAATTTGTTAATAAGGAAAACTGTAACTCTAACTATCTAGTCTTCAACTTCCTCAGAGACCTAAGAAGGAAATAATATTAACTAAGTAAACAGGAAGTGCAGGTAAGCACCTTCCAAAAACTATGAGAAATGACAGAAACAGCTGGTTGCTTGGACAGTCATCCAAGGTTCCTCTGCAATGTTGGGGAATCTATCTTTGGCCTACAGGCCTAGCATATCTGACAGACTTATCTGTGATGGAGGATTTTCGGAAGGGCCTTCCTACCTTGTCTTGGCAAGGATCAGCAGTCCTTTCTTTTGTGTTCTGCTTGTCTCATTTGAACAGCATATTGTCAGCAGTTGAGGCAAGGGCATTTCTTTTTGCCCAGGGGCTAGCTTTTGCCAAAAGGAAATTAAATTCTGTATGGAGTTTCTTTGATGCTCATCATCTTCTCTGAAGTAGATTGGTGCTGCCATCAGACATGTCTCATAGTCATAAAAAAGAATCTATGTTATTAAAACATCTTGAATGCCATATTCTGTAGATCTCTGAAGTTTGAAGATGACCTATCTATCCAAAATATATCTCTATTTGACCTTGAAAACATACCTAACCTGACTACAATTTTGATTGTAATAGGTGACTAACTACTATCCTGCCTTTCTTTATATCCTAATTAGTTAGTAATGATAACTTCCAAGGAGTAGAAATTTTCATTACATTGTTAAATGAACAGTATAGGTACAATACATTGACCAAGATTAGAAATGTATGTACAGTATGTTCCAACAAAAATAATCTCAACTTTGTGTCAATATACACAATTTGTATACAACATACAAAAAATCCAATCCAATGTAAAATATTTAAAACTAGTAGTTGTGTTAGGTGGTGGTGGTGCACGCCTTTAATCCCAGCACTCGGGAGGCAGAGCCAGGACGATCTCTGTGAGTTCAAGCCCAGCCTGGTCTACATATCGAGATCTAGGGCAGGCACCAAAACTACACAGAGAAATCCTGTCTCAAAAAAAAAAATTAGTAGTTGTTTTTAAAAGTAGTTTCAATAATCTACCCTTTTATCTTATCATATCTATAGCCTCTTTTTTCTTTTTCTTTTCTTTTTAAAAGAAGAACCCTGTATCTAATCTCCTTTGTTTATCTTTTCTCCTGATCATTACCAACAACAACTTGCAATCAACCACCCTAAAAAATGACAATTATGCTAAGCCCATTGAAGGATCCCACCACCACCACCTTTTGGGAATGTGGGCGTCATGTTCTTAAAATCACTTCCTGCTGTCTGGGGGTGAAGGCATCTTTAGGGGATCCTGTAAAGAAAAATTTTGGGTTAATTGTCAAGTCTAAGGTGAGGCAGTTATACCATTTGTTGTCCAGTCTCAGGGTAACGAGAAAGTGCAGGGCTTGTCTCAAGTCCTGGGTAGAGTAGTCTATGAGGCTGAATTATCTCAGCTAGCCATCTCCAAATTGTCCTGAGCAGTTTGTAGTCCAAAGCTTATCTTTGGGTGGTGTTTGTCAGCTTAATGGCATTATCAACATCCTAATGGAATCATCGTTGTGGGGCCCCATCATCCTTTTGGAGACTTCAAAGGTCGCTGTTAGGTGTGGTCAAGGTTCACTGCAGAAAATCATTTTCATGGGGCATTTTTTTTCTGGATGATTTGTCCTTTTTCTTCAGATGTCTCATTTGTCTGGTGTTCTTCAGATTCCTTAGCCTTCATTCTCCTGAAATACAAAAACAAAACCCTTCTCCAACCCTAACTTTGGAGAGGTTCCCTTTTGGCAAGTTAAATCTGATCAAATGAAAAGCATTTGTTAGTTGTATAAGTTAATTTAAATTGAATGGTCATGCTGATTGATGAACTATCACCTCTTCTAATTAAGAAGTCTCTCTTGTTCAAATTGAACCTTTATCAATTTTGATGATATCCATAACTTTTCTTCTCCTGTGGAAACAAGAGCAGAACTTCATCTCCAATGTAACACATACCCTGGCTTCAATTCTGAGGTCAGCACATCCTTAAGTTATACAGGTTGATTTAATTCTGTATGTTTTTTTTTTTTTCCGTTATCAAATGTCTCTCTGCAGCTGTTGTTCCTTTCACATTAGCATTGAGAAAATTCAAATTTAGTAGAGCATTATGTAATCTATTTCTGGGTTTTTTTGTTAACCCTTTCTGTTTATTTAGAATATCCTTTTGAGTTCAATTTTATTTTTCTATGACTGCTTGGCCTGTAGGATTGTATGGTATAACTATACTATTCTTTATATTGTAATAAGCAAAAAAACTGTTTCATTTTTACCAGAGACATATGCTGGAGCGTTGTCAGTCTTAATTTGTATAGGTATATCCATGATGGCCATAACTTCTAGATAGTTATAATTACAGTTTTTCTTAGTCATGATAAAAGAAAAATTAGATATAAAACTTTAGACTCACAAAAATAGGATAGATGATAGAATATTTTCTTTAATCTTGTCAAATATAAATACTAGATATTGTAACTGTAATTCTTGCTTGATAACTGTTTTGTTATATATAATATTACTATGTTAAAGTTAAAACATTCCTTTTTGATTAGACAGAAAAAGGGAAGTACTGTAATGGCAAACTAATGGACTTGTATCATCATTCAAATCCAAATTGCAAAGTGATGTAGCTTAGTTTGACACCTGTGGTCTTTCAGAACATGTACCTGTTGTTCTAAGATCTTCTGGCTTTTGTAGTTATAATTGAGAAGCCTGCTGTTCTGATTCAAGAAAGAAGGCCCAAATTACATGCAAAGGAAGGTCAACCAGAATAATAGCAATAGCATCGTGAGTTTATTTTCTGTTCTTGTCTCTTTGGTGTTCTGTGTGCCTCTTAGTATCTGAAGGAGCATCTGTTTCCCTAGATTTGGGAAATTTCTATGATTTTATTGAAAATATGGTCTTCATTTCCTTTGACCTGGAAATTCCTCTTCTCATAGTATTGTAATTTGTAGACTTTATATTTTCATGATGCCCCAAAGTTCCTACACATTGTTTTTCTTTGGCAAAATGATCCAATTCCACCTTCTACATCTTCTATTGTGTGTGTGAGCCTTTCCACTGACTTTTGTTTGTCTGTTTTTAGTTTGACAGAATTTTCCATGCCTAGATTCACTTCCAATTCAGTTTTTCCCCCCAGTATTTCTATCCCTTTATTGAACTGAATTTCCATATCCTGCATTGTCTTCATTATTTCAATATACACTCGTGTTTTGGGGGGCTTCCGTTTAGTGCTGCCCACTTCTAGTTTATTCATGTTTATTTTTGACCTTGATGAGTTCCTTGAATTGTTTGATCTTTCTACAGTGGACCCTTGTCATTACTGTGAGTTCCACACATATCCCCTGCCCCCCAGTCTTTGTCATACACATTTGATCATGGGATTTGCTTTAGTTAGTGAGTAAAGAAATAAATTACGGGATGCCAGTGTCAAGACTTGAGTGGACACTGAGCATTGTGTGTATGACAGGTTCATCATGAGGAGTTCACATTGAGTTTATTTACTAATACAAGGAGGAGGGTGAGACAGCTAGAGCAGAACCACCAGAAGTGGACTGCTCATCTGAGCTCTAACTTGCAGAAGCAATTTTTACCAGTCTTTCTTCACATTGGCCAATAAAATGATTTATGCCAGGAAATCATAACATACATCATAGAGTCCATGTTATAAGTACACAGCAAAGTCTATAATTGCTACTTGAATTCTAAATTGGATTTGTACCAAAGCATACAAGAGTGTCAGACTAAAATAAATATATAAAGCAAAGTGAAAGAAAACATCAACAACAGCTACAACAAAACCAAATTGGCTTTGATCCCTGTCTAGTTTACCACAGAAGAAATGTCATCAGTCATTACATGCTCTGTGTTTTAGGTAGCACAGATTAAAAGATGAACTTTGTTGTGTAGTTGGTGTGATTACATAATTGACTCCTAAGCTGTGAAAAAAAAAAGAGAAGACAATTTCAAAAGAACGAAGATTAAAGATAAAAATCTTTGTTTCCTGAAAGAGGTAATTCCTTGGTATCAGTTTCCCCTAGAAGAGATTATTTTAAATTAGAGGTAGAGTAAAATGTCTCTATGTAGTTGAGTGAGAAAGAATAGCAGAAGAGTCACTGCCATATGAAAATTAGGAGAATGAATCAGCATGGTGTCCTCAGAGACGATGAGAACTGCCTGCTCTTACCAATGCAGTTATGGACTATCATGGCCAACACATTGTTTAATTGTAACTTATTGTTCTAGCTTGTGTTTTGTTAGTGTGATAAAAATCCATGACCAAAAATACCTTGGGAAGAACAGGTTTATTTCATTTATACTTCTATGCCACAATCCAGCATTGAGAGGAGCTAGGGCAAGAGCTCTAGGAAGGAACCTAGATGCAGGAGCTGAGGAAGAGGCGATGGAGGAAAACTGCTTATTGGCTTGCTCACCAAGACTTTATTTGCTGACTTTCTTATGCAATGAGGACCAACTGCCCAGGGATGACATGGCCCATAGTGGGCTGAGGTCTCCATATCAATCATTGATCAAGGAAATGCTCCACAGACATGCCTCCTGGCCAGTTCCGTGGTGCAGGCAGTTCCATAGTTTGGGTTGCCCTTTCCATGGTGACAATTTGTGTTAAGATGACAAAATATTATAAATAGGCTTAGAAAGTGAATATAAATCCCAGTAGAAGACCCTGATTAGATTCACCTATTTAACCAGACAGTAAACCTGAAGTAAACACAGATTGATTAAATATATTAAAAGTAAACGATGAAAATTAAATCTCCACATTTTCTGATGAGACAAAATGAAGTATTAGCCATGTAAGTAAATCTAAATGTGAGTAAATTAAAGATAAATAGGAAGAATACCAAAAGAGCAGCATTTAAAAGCATAATCCTTTCAGATTTAAAATTTGACTTTAATAAAACAAAGAGAAATGAAATCTTGCTGCCACCAAAATTAAAGGAAAAGGAAAAGGCCAGTTTATAGTCTTTTTGCTGGTCAGCATAAGACTTCCTCAGGGTCCATGCTTGATACCTCAACAGTGGGGAGAGTAAAGTCAGTGAGCAGGGGAAAGCTAAGTTTAAAAATTAAGTGTACCAAGGGCTGTCCTCAAAGAGTGTAGATAGCTGCTCATCTATACACTGGCATTAGGAAGCAAAATCAACTTGAGCAAACTTACAGAAAAATGCAATGTTAGGAACACACAGAGCCATCTTACAAAACAACGTGGTGGACTTTCCTTTCAAGCAGAATCAACCAGAAGCCTTGCAGTTCTACTTCCTCCCCTGCTTCCTTGTTCTCCTTGCTTCCTGCCTCCACTTCCCTTCTGCATTGGCCTCATCCCCAGCTCCTGGCAGTAGCACTTCCTCTGAGCTCTTGACCTTCCTGGGAGCTGACTGTGGCACCCCTTCTGGGTTCATGTCACTTCGTGGGAGCTGACGGCCACACCCCTTCTGGGTTCGCATCACTTCCTGGGAGCTGACCCATAATATCAAACTATATAAAATATAAATTTCTTTCCAGGAAATGTGATTTAATTCTTTAGTTTTGATGCTGTTCCCATTTCAATCTATCAATTCTACTCAATATAGGGGATTAGTATGTTTATGTGTCCAACAGGATGCAGGAAACACTACTTCCCTCAGTGAGGGGAAGAGTCAATTCCTTTACAAAACAAAACAAAAAAGGTATGCGGGACTGCAGGACTCCTTTGAAGGTATCATCCTAACTTTATCATTTCACTACTCCATAGATAAAATCTAGCCTTCCCAATAGTCACAATACTCAAAAACTCATGTAGAAGCACTTTCCAATGCATGATCACATAGAAATCTAGACAGATCTTAATCCTCTGGAGTCTAGAAGAGAAAAAAATTGTCATATGCTGAAAAAAAAAATCCCACTGAGCAAACTGACCAGGAAAACTCCTTCAAAGTAGTATGTGAAGCTGTGTATCGAGGACAGGAACCTCCCAAGACAGGCACAGGTTCAGCTGCAGAGTGAGATGTGTGATGGCAGCATGGACCTGACTGACACAATCCTCTGCTGAGGGGCAGTTTTTCTCCTTTTGTTTGTTCTACTTTCAATCTCTAGGGAATGGCTGGGGAGTTTAGGGGCGTGGTCTGTGCTTTTGCTCAGGACCTTAGCAGCTAGTCCTACAATGGAGCTGAAGGGATCTGGAAGGCTATGGGGCATGCTTTTGTATGGGTGTCTCTTACTACAACTGCTGTAATAGCAGTTTGGTTTTGGAGTCCTTAATTTACAAGGAAACAGCTAAAAAATTCCCCCCCAAAGCAGCATTTTAGAAATATCCTTGCTTGTTTGAATTACAAACTAGATTTGGGTCCTGGGTTATAAAACTTGAGGATATTAGCAGTAAGATGGTGCCTCCTTCATTTCTGTTATCCCAGTCTAAGTGACATTAACCTTGGGGCATTGGAAATAGAAACAAGGAGGTGGTAGAGGATCTGTTGACATGCCATCTTTAGAGATAAAAGTAAAAGTGTTCTGTTTTATTTTTATTTCCCATTTGCTTGATTTATATGAATTGTTTTTATTCTTTTGGAACAAGGCTGTGGAACAAACTATCTTCAAGTTCTAGGAAAGGCAGGAGTAATGTTGGGTCCACAGTTGAATTTTCTTAGCTATGTATATACTAGTTGCTGAGGAAAATATTATTTCAAGGGGCTTCCGTATATTTTTATATGAAGGAAGAGGAGAGTTATTTGCTAAAGATAATTACACACACACACACACACACACACACATCTCTTCATCCGTTTATCACAGTAACATATCTCCCAGAGAGTCTAGATGGCCACCAGCAGCGGGACAGACATCCAGGGATTTAGGGCGACTTGTGCCATCACAAAACAGTTTTCACAGAGCCTTCTGGTTTCCCATCTCCCAGCAGTCAATGAGGATGAGCTAGACAATTGATTGCAATGATTTGAGATTGCCAAGGTCAGACAATGGAAAATTCACTTGGCTGTATTTATTTGTAAGGAGGGAAGGGCCTAGCTGTGTGCCTTGGAAGAGGTGAAGTTAGGTTCATGACGCTGCAATTGCAAAGCCCTTCTCTTGAGGTGGCCAACTGTGTGCTTCAGCTCTCCTTCCACATGTAGGGATGATCTAAAGTTTGATCACATAGAGCAAGCGGTCCATATTGAGTATGTCTAGTTGTTACCTGTAGCAACCCAACTAACTTAAAATAATTTTTAATAAATATTGATTTTATTTTATGTGTATGAACATTTTGCCTGGATGTAAGTATATGCACCACATATGTGTATGGTGCCCAAAGAGGTCAGAAAAAATATTGAATCCCCTGGAGGAGTTATGATTATAAGCCATAATGTGCTACTAGGAACCAAATGCAGGTTCTCTTAAGAAAAACATATGCTCTTAACTGCTGAGCCATCTCTCCAAATCCTTGGTCCAACTAATTTAGAAATTATTAGGTAACTACTTGGCTCATAATTGGCTCATGTAAGTTACAAAACTTTGTACAAAGAATAGGAACCTAATTCTGCCCTTTGAATGACAATGCTTGCTTTATTTTCCTCCAAGGGCCAGGATTTACATCCTGGGAGAAACTGCCTTTCCTTGGCCCCATGTCCATTTCTGTCCCTGGCTATGCAGCTCTTAGAGCCTACCTTCTGGGGGTGAAACCTTGATAGACCAGTTTGCAGAAGGCTTCATGTGCTCGAGACCACAGCCCAGCTGTTTCACAGGAACTTCCATAAGCTTGTGTTCTGTCTCTTCCTTCCTTTCACGGCTCTGCAGCTGATAGCTGGTCATTCTAATGGCATCTGAAATAGCAGACAAAATGCTTCTGCTCTGAACCTAGTCATGTGTGCTGGGGGAGCCTGTCTAAGGAGCTGTGACAGTGTAATATCTTTTCCAGCCTTAACTGTTCTTGTTTGGGGTCAGAAGCCAGCAGGGCTTTGACTTGAATAGCTGCAAATATCTGAATTTCCTTTCTGTCTCCTCCATCTATTGTCCAGATGCTGAGGATTCAGTAAAGGAATTAAAAAGCTATGGCAGAGTGAGCCTCTGATGATTGAAGGTTGGTCCCTGAGTTATTGCATTTTTATTTGTAGGATGATTGTCTAAGGCAGCTGCTTAAATAGAAGATTTGCCTGAGTGACAAATGAACTCTCTGTTTGCTAAACTTTTGAAATTTTGATTTCTTTTATGTCAGTTGTACTACTCTGATGACACAGGAGTGAAGAATAAAATTTTAAAAATAATCCTCTTGTCCTAGATATTATCCACTGTTATCTAATACATCATCTTTTTTTTTCCTACTTTCAATATAGAGTCAAGAATTGAGTTTGTTTCTTTCTGGTCTCATGTACTTGAGCACACATCATATACTTACCAAGCACCTTCACACATTCTTCCGTTATCCTTGCTGTTACCTCCAGCTCCATACTCAGGCATGAGGACTCCTCAGGGCTCCATACCTTCCCTTGAGACAGCTTTATGAACTTATGGTGTGACCTTAGAACCGTGCCTCATAGCATGAGACTGGACAACACAGAGGAGCTTTGACACTGGAAACCACCAGGAGCTGGCAAATAATGAGCAAGCACAAGTTCGGTGCTGGATCCCCAGGTCCCCGTCCTTTGTTCTCCTTCTCTTTGATGACGGCTTTATTTCGGTCTTGGCTGACACTTCCCCTGCACTTCTGCCAGTGTCTCTGAACAGCTGTCATCCTTGTGCTTTCTGAATTCATGGTACTCCAGGTCAATCTTGGTCCAGTCGTCTGGGCTGGAGGGGACAAAGTAGAGGTTTGGTTCTGAGAGGTGGAGTCCTTTGACAGGAGAGGTCAAGTCTTCCATGTAAAGGGAGGTTTTATTCTGACATAAGCTTCATAAGCTGATGGCTCAAGCCTCTATACAAAAGGAATAGTCACAGAATCAGAGTCCCCGCGGTGTAGATGAGAACAGTTACATTCAGAGCCAGAGCACTGGCATTAGTTCTGGCTCTGCTTATACTAGAAATTTACATTAGAACATTTAACCTTTTCCGTCTTAAGTTTTAATGGTAGGCAATTTTTCTCAGGGTCTGCCAGACCATCTTTATAGACTCAATAAGACTTTGAACTGTTTTTTTCTTTTTTGACTAAATATTTTGATGAGCACTAACTGTCACTGCAGATGGTGACGGTTTGACTTTTCAGGCCCCGGGCTGCCTTTCTGATGAACTGAGCAAACGAATGTATTCTAAACACCCAAATCCATTAACCTTATACCAGTCCCCACACACTGATTTCCATGCAATGGGATCATTCTCAAATGAGCACTAATTTCTAAACAATCCAATAAGGAAAATCCATAAATTAAACCTTAATTCATTATTAAAACCATATGTGTTAAGATCATACAACTGCCAGCTCAAGTCATCCTATGTGCTGCAAATGAGATTTGTGAAAATGTGTTTTTAATCACTTTGTTTTCAATGTACCATAAGTGTCTTATCTAATCTAAATAAATGTTGGTACTAATTCATAGAACAGTCAGACAGCTTCTTTCCTGGTACTTTGCTAGTGCTCAAGAACTTGGACTGGGCTGTCCCTGCAGCCTATTATAGAGGAGGCTGGAGGCTCAAGATGAAGTCAGTGATGTGGGGGATTTGCTGTTGCAGTTTCAATCCTCCGACATAGTTAAAACTCGAGCGGCGCTGACAAGCTCCATTCTTTAGTGGAATAATGAAAATAAACTGATCTAAGTGGCAATAGATGATGATCCTCCTCAGTGTCTTATTGGTGTCGGCAGTGAAATTAAACCTAACATCCAATTCTGTCACAATCCGTGGTATACATTTCTCCTATAGTTCAGCCTCTGTCACTGAAGTCATCATGTTTTACTTTCAATTATGGTAAAACTTCCATAACTTGTTAGGATGCTCAATATAGGTTTCCGTGATACTTCTCCTTGTCAACCCTTCACCATTTTTTACTACTAGGCAAATATCTAAGCATTTAAATGTGAAACCACTGTGAATATTTTTTTTTTTTACCAAATCAAGATTAATTTATTAAGCCTTCTTTCTATCTCAGCTACTCACTACATGCAACTAAAATGACACTCAAGGTATATTATAATTCTTTTCATATTTATATTAATATCTAAGACTTTGAAAGAAAAAAGTGATACCTTATTTTTATCCTATACTTTACTCTTTCCTGATTATCTGGCACTGAGATATGCTGAACACGCTTCTGTCAAATAAAAACCCAACAGTGATTGTTAATATTCTGTATTATGAGCATGTCAGCTCTAAGAAAACAGGATTTTTTTTTGCCATACAAAAATAAAGTCCACTAAGAAATCATGATTTTTATTCTATTTTTTAGGGAGGTGTCTAGAATGATTGACTCACCTGTACCCATAAAATGATTACACAAATACCAAGTGCTGGGTTTTATATTGTCTCTGATGTTACGTATTTGAGAAAACATTGTCATGTTTATCTATATGATTATCACTCTTTTGGGTAATTGATGTTTCGTAGGTTTGTAGACACTAGGGATTTTTTTTTTATCTACATAACTAGAAATAATGAAAAATATACTCAGCGTCCCTATATTGCCATTGTGTGTACAACTCGCTGTATTTATTTTGATTCAGTAGTTTCCCATGGGAAATAGAAAAGTATAGTAGTTCTTGAGAGCCAGTGGAAATAAGGAAAGGGAATCTGTGAAAGACACACAAGGATGCCAACGTTTTGATCCTGACTTGTACTCTGCATAAAGAATAATAACTAGAAAAGTTGCCATGGGAGTCTTCCTAGTGTGGAAAAGTGCCTGACATTTAAAAAGACAGTGTTTCATTTCACTAGAGGATATTTGTGCTTACTGAAAAAAATTTCATCTGAAGCAGAAAAGGAAAAAATAATTCTGGTGCTGTTATAACCTTCAGGCAACACAGCTCATGCTTTCCTCATGAGCTGAGTAGAAGACCCCTGTTGCAGCCTGCCAGTGTGCTTAGTTCCTAGCTCCCGTTGGCTTTCCCCATGGCTGGGGGATCAAATTGTCTTAGCTTTTGCTCATCAATGAGAACTTAGGCTGTTGATCATGAGGCTGAGGTTGCAGTTCTTTAAATTACCAACTCCAAAGGTAACTGCAATACATTATAATTTAGAAACAACACAAAGGTGCCTTCCCACATGTATTTGCATTTGAAGTGATCTGGTCATTGTTGTGTTTCATTGCTTTTTATTTTTTATCAGCTTTGAAATTACCTTTTTTGTTTGAAGTCCTATTCTCATCTGAAGTACTCATGATCTGCAGGTGACTTTTAGGTATGGGGCTAATTGAAATGCCCGTTGCAGCTGGGTTTGATGGTAGACGCTTACATAGTAACAGCTACTGCTAAACTGTCCGGGCAGCTATTGAATGCAGTTTCGGTTGTTTTGTACTAGTTTTCTGTAGTATTAGAGGAACCCAGCAATAAGTGTGTATTTTAGTCATTTACTTTTTATTAGTAGGTTCTTGTGCCAATTCATGTTTCCTTGCATTGATGTTCTTCAAAGTGTAGCCTTGGACCAGCAGATGCAGCATTATTTGACATTAGTCAAAATGCAGTTCTTTAGATTATCCCTGCCCTCCAGATCTCCTGAACGAGGAACTATGCACTGGGGGCCACAGATGTTACTATATCAACTCTCCAAGTTCAATTTCACTTTTCCATAATCCACTTGGTGCGTGGTAGAAGGTGAGAACCAAATTCTGAAACTTACCTTTTGACCTCCATACATGTGCCATGGCCTGTCTCCCCCCCCCCCCCCCCCCCATTACAAAAAAAGGTAAGTGTAATTTTTTTAAAAATATGAAAGAAATGAAAGAGAGAAGAAAAACAATATTGATTTTTTGTTTCATTATTGTAATTCTTTCAGTTGTTATGATCATTTATGTAATTTTCTGTCCTGTAGTTGCACTCTATAATCTGTCTGGAGAGATCACACAGTACTAACTCTGATACATTCTGTGCATTAAGATAGTCAGGAAGTTCTGTTTAAGCTTAAGGGAAAGGAAACGGATGTCATCTTTGATGAAGATACAGAAAGCCAACAATGTGGAGAGAATATGCAAGATGAGAGATATCATTATTCTATCTTCTTGAAAACTACAGTCAGTAACACCATATGAGTGCTGATGATGTTGAAAAATACATGAGATTAAGAATAAATGTGATTATCAGTGCTTGAAGTAAGACACCAATGAGTGAATGGGCAAGTGAAATGAATATGTAAAGACAAATAAATGACAATTTTATGTTCACTGTAGACCTTTTCATCTAGAAGAATTAGATGTTTCTTTTCTCCCTTATAAAAGCCCACTTACTGAGTTGATGAGGTTCACATGAGAGGATAATTTACCAGTATTCCAGATACAAAATATAGTCAATAGAAGGAAGTATTCCTAAAAGAAGAAAGAAATTAAGGTTTACCAGATAAGAAAAGTTGAGGCTGTAGGTCAGCAATTGTCCTGGAGAGGAATCTGTGAGTCCTGTACCTTTATCAAGACAAGAATCTTGGGACAATTCAGATAAAGCAGTATTTTGAGATTCTGGGAATTAAAACTGGCTCTGGGAGTATGAGAGATTTTTCAGGAATATATATTTTCAAACACAGGAAACCTCAAAGTCAGTACCTTGGAGTGAAGAAAGAAATGGAAAAATGAAAATATTAGAACAAAATAACTCAATAGATTGTGAAGAAAATAAATGCCCCCCCCCTCTGCCATCGAGAATACAAACATCATATTCTAGAGCATGAGAGAAGAACTTTGAGATGTCTTAACTGCTCAGGTTACAGCTGTAAGCTCCTGTAACTGTTGTACCCCCGTCTTATTGCTTATTGACAGTAGGCAAATTTAAAAGGTCAGTGGTATTTACTATTAACAGAGGATTAGTACAAGTTTTTTTTTAGGTGATCTGAACATTTCAGAAGATCTGAGCCACACTGAGTTTGTCTTGTCTGGAACCCCTTAGGTGTTGTGGTGAGCTAAATGTGAAGAAGGTAGGTAGCTTGGTTCTTTGGGATTGAACACTTTCACATGGCTGTAGCCTTCAGCAGAAAAAGATGAACTAGCAATCCTCTCAAGCCTTCTTAGTCCATGGCTAGGAATAATCTGGAAAATACATAAATAGCACAAAATCTTTAAAGCCTAGAACCAAATGTGAACAATCTCAATTTGTGTTCATTTTATGGACTCAAGGTCAATTGGGTTGAAAAGCTGAAAAAAATAACATCTATTTCTTGGTAGGAGTTGCTACAAAGCTACATTCAAAAGGAGAATGAGCATACAGAAGAGAGAGGCTTTAATTGTTATGATAATCTACCATATTAACTTATAAGAATAAGTTTAATTTCTAATGGGAGATTGACAATGATTATACAGCCCTAAAGGTATAAAAAACAAAAGATATACCAGTAAGCCAGGTCAGAGAAGGCCATTAGGAAGAAAAATGAAAAAAAGAAAGAAAGAAAAGCATGTGGAAAAGAATATTCTAGAGCACAGGTATAAAATCTTGAGTTGGCATGCATGCTAGGCACATAAAGGAAGTCAGCATGATTGGAGAACTGTTGTCTAGGGGAGGATGTTCTAGGCAAGGCGTATGCATAAAGAAGTCCATATAATATAGGGTTTTGATACCCCAAACAGAATCAGCATTAGATTCTAAGAACTAAAGGCTTTTAATCAAGGGAGAGACTTGTAAGCTAAACTCAATTTTGCTGTGGGATGGTCTTTCTGTCTGCTGTGAATATTTATTGCCACCACTGGTTAATAAATAAGCTATTATGGCCTATGACAAGGCAGGTGGGAAATCCAAGCAGAGATACAGGGAGGAGAAAGGAGGTGTCAGAGGAGACACTGAGAGCCACCGGGGAAAGCAAGATGCAATGTAACACAGGTAAAGCCACGAGGTATGTGGCGATACATAGATTAATAGAAATGGGTTAATTTAAGACATAAGAGCTAGCTAGTAAGAAGCCTGAGCCATAGACCAAACAATTTGAAATTAATATATAAGTCTCTGAGTAATTATTTTATAAGTGGCTGCCGGACTGCGGGTGGGAGAGATTTGTCTGGACCGTGGGCTGGACCGGACCGAGAAACTTCCCCCTACAGCATTTGATATCTTCAATCCTGCAGATGTCCTGAAATGACCTTTATGGTTAAATGTATTTATTCTTGAATGTTCTTTATATGCTTTTATTTTCTCTTAATTTCATTTTTTTCCCTGTTAGGAGTACTCTCAGCAGGCCCTTAATGTGCAAATTCTGCTTTCAGCTCAGTGGCCTCAGTTACCTTCACAAACACAAAGTGACCATAGAACAGACATAAGAGACACTAGAACCCAGCTAGAAGTAGATTAATGGCCACATACAGCACTTCATTTTGCCCCATGTTTTCTCTGTGTCAACTAAAAAGGATAAGAATGAGTAAATGCTTCTATTCAGAGAAAAAGTTCATGATTAAGTTCCTACATATGAGATCAGTAGGGACTATAAAGATTATCAAGTTCCCAACAAAAGAGATCTAGACAATCAGATTCTTAGGGTAAATTAGTACTAAGTTTTGTTATGTTAGTTTTATTAATTCTTGCTGCTGACTAAGGAACGTTCCTCATTGCAATGTCTACGTTTCCTAGCCAAGACCTGAACATTGGTTGAAAACAGGGAAAAACCAAGATACTAAGATCACATTCATACACAGAAACACACACAGAGAGAAACACACACAAACTCAGAGACACACATTCACACACACAAACACTCACACACACACATAGACCCACACAGACCCACATAAAATCACACACACACACATTCTCTCTCTCTTTCTCACTCTCTGTTTCTTTCTGTCTCTGTCTCTGTCTCTGTCTCTCTGTCTCTGTCTCTGTCTCTGTCTCTGTCTCTGTCTCTCTCTCTCTCTCTCTCTCTCTCTCTCTCTCACACACACACACACACACACAAACACACACACTACAAACAGAAAAAGAACAAAAGAGAAACTCATAGTGAAAATGTCCCTTGGTTTTGCATGAGCCAAATTTTCTCATTGTACTTAAATTATGACTGGAGGTTTTTTTTTTTTTTCATTATTGATCCAAATGAGTGTTATATTGGTCTTTATAGGCTGTATAGTCAAGGACCATCTCCTCCTTCTCAGTGTTAATAAAACTATTAACAGGTGGGAAGCAGAACTGGGTAGGAAGGGCTGCATGTTTATCTGGTGATGCTAACGAAAGGCTTGAAACGCTATAAACACAGCCCATCAACATATCGATGGGGAAATGAATTGGTCTCTTTGCAATGTTATTTTCATTAGCAACATGTTTTCTTGGTTAGCTCTACAAGATGAGTACATCCTTTTCGACATGCCCTTCCTGGCACACTTGTTTACAATAGCTCAGCAATCATCAAGATACAAACGAGAAGCATGCTGTGTGTATGATGAGTTTTAGTGCCGCACAAGTAGCCATGTTTACTTAATTTGCAAGATAGCACCATAGTTTTCCTCTTAAAATTCTGTCTGCGAGTCTATTACAGAAACCATTTTCTTAGTTGTGGCTTTTGTTGCCTTAGCATTTGTAGCATTTGCTTTGGCTCTGTGTTGCTCGTCTCACTTTCTCTTTTGCTGTATTTGAATCTGACACTCCAATTGCACAGTGGCTTTGAGAATGTATCTTAAAAGGAATTTCTGTCTTCCTAAGCAAGTATTTGAAGTTCCTCTCCATGTTCAGGTAACTCTTTCTTACAGCTTCATTGATTGAACTCTAATTACTTGAGCCAATTTTTGTCATCTCTCTGTATTACGGATGTTCTATTACTTTAGTCTGAGACTGTTAGTCTATATTTTGTTAATGATATTTTTAAAGGTTACAGACATTTTCTATTGGAAGAGCTATCCCTTAATTCATCATTTGAAACTTCGAAAGTATATTTTCTAGCCACTAAACATGGCTATTATTAATATTGTTCACAGTATATTAAGGAATCAGCAATACACTTGAAAGTATAGAGTAGATATAAAAAAATAGTCTCCCACAGGCAACTCATGTTGAAGAAAATATCATGCTCTCTTGTCTTTCATCTAGTAAAGAAAATGAAGCTTTGGAATAAAGTAGGGAGGAGTCCTGTGCGCTTAATATCTATGTGTTTCATTTGTCTGTTTTGAGTGAATTATTGCCATTTACTTTGTGTTACCATGAAGTAGTTGTCTGTAGGAATTGCCCTTGGCTCAACTGGAGCAAATACAGAGTCATCGTTCTCTTCACCCACATTTGCTAAAATGAAATAAATGAACAGAATGGTGGAAGGGGGCACAAGAAGATGCACACAGCCATATAGACATGCAAACCAAGCAGCATACGTTCGTGAACCATGTCGTTCTTCAGGCATGTATCTAGAGGATTCTCAGCTGGGCATAATTGAAGAGTGCTGGCTCAGAAGGTCAAGAGCATGTAGGAAACATCAAGGAACACTAGGCTAAGTATTTACAATGGTTCCTTCTCAAATTCCATGTCTGTAAAATGTTAGGAAGAATTTGCAAATATACAGGAATGCTATTCACACATATCCGAACGCCTGTGAGATGTTCATAGAGAAGGAGAGTTGTGCTCATTCAGTGCACATAGCTGGAACTTTGGTGACAG